>CAJVPN010000154.1:0-40702 GCA_910592215.1 Entrophospora candida
AATGATAGAATGATTACCTTGTTGCCTCCTTCTTTCATTTATTGTTCTAAAATTTCAGTTTTAGTTTCTTTACAAAGCACGCATTGTTTAGCTTTTGGCATTTTTCACTATTATATTACTGAAGTCAAGGAAGTTTGATCTGATCTGATCTGACATGGAAAACATTTTAAAAGATAAAGGATTATAATACTGCAAAGTTTGAACACAGGTTAATTAGTGTTCGTTCATTCACCTTCCAAATGGGGTAATAGTACTTTAAAATCTTCAATTGAAATGTATATTGGTGATTGTGTAGCATACAAATGTCCATCATGCTCCAAAAAAAAGGATAAATAATTGGTGTACACGCAGATCAAATAACAAACTCTTTTTTCCTTTTTTTTTAAAAAAATATGAAAAGAAAATATAAACAGAGAAAACAAGGAAAAGATACTGAAAAAATATTCGGGTAAGTGTTTTAAGGATGGTGGTGGTGGTTATTGCTCGCTACTTGTCGTCACTCTAGTTAATGTGTAACCTTTTTTTCCCACCCATTGAATATTCTACAGCAGAAATGTTGTTAATGGAGTCCCATTAAGTACTGTCTCAACATCTGGAGATACTGAAAAAGTTGAAACCATACAAACTAACTCTAAACAAAATAAAAAACGCTCTTTCAATTTTTCTGACATGCTTTTGGAAATTCTTGATAATTCACATGATAGGAGTCCTCAATCTACAATTCAAACTTATGTTGTCAATAGACGGCTCAAAAAAATCTCTGCTGATCATACTTTGCAGGAACTAGCAATTGAAGCATTACCAAGGGTAAATCCTAAAGTGTTGATAAACAATGTAGGACGATCAAAATGCGAGAAAAGATTATTGGAGCATCCATGGCAAAGCATCAGGAAACTTTTCCCGCCATAATATTACATCCGTAAGTTTTAATATGAAATATTGTAATATTTCGCATAAAAAGGATGTAATATTTACACTGAATGTAATAATTGCATAATTTTTGTGCAATTTTTGCATAATATTACACTATTTATGTAAGTTTATGGCGGGCCCCATAATATTACGTAAATTTACATCAGAAAAAATTTCCTGATGAATGGAAATGTATAGAACAATCAATAGTTGTCTTTCTGACAAAATGCATCTATCAACAGATGTTGGACATATCTATAAAACGAAAGGACTTTTAGATTTTTACATTGCTGAGATGGAATGGGGGATTGAACTACTTATTAATGGAATTAAAATGAAAGAGCATCATCAACATTTCCAAGAGGGTATGTAAGTGTATATGTAGTATTGTGTTAGACTATTTGGTTTTACCTGCTAATATATATAATATATACTTACCTTTTATTAAGGTGGAAGGTATGAACAAATACCAATAAAATCACACCTTCTTACTGACTTCCATGAAACAAAAAGTGTGCGAAAGCCCTATGTCAATACATGGCACATAACACCTAATTCAAAATTTACAATTTTTAATGTGTTAACTGATACCAATACTGGCATTAGGAGATTCGAAATTCCACTTGATAAAAAAACCAATATCAAATTAATAGGCAATCTGGATAAAGAGAATATAAATCAAACAAAAAATCTTCAGATTGTTGAAAGCAGAAAAGAATCTTCTGGATACTCATCATCAGAAGATATATTCATGGTGACTGTACAAAGGTATAAAAGAAGAAAAAAATGTGATAATGGTGAAAATGTTAATTGATTTTTAAATCAATAAACTTTAAAATGAAAAAATAATCCTTCAGACTATTCAATGGGTAAAGCATAAGGTAAAATAACAATGTATACATTATTACATACATAATATATATAGTAAATTAAACATGAAATTTTTTTTTTAATCAATTTACAAATATCACTCTTGCTGTAGCAGTTTATTGCAATCAATCACAAATAAATGGATATGTATAAATTATTGTTATTATAATTTAATATTTAATAAGTAATTTCTGTAGAAAAAAGTTAAAACAAAAAATATATTTAATAATAATAAATTAAAGTGATTGACTTTCCAAGTAATTTTTTTGATAAATTTACAATAGATCATTTGAATCCTTAGTATATACAGTCAACAATCGTTTCGACAGGCTTTTTTTCAACAAATTTTTGTCATAACGAATTTAAGTGACTATTCCCATGAATAATAATGACTCCCTGAAATCCTTGGTAATACCAATGTTCACTTTGTCTGGTTTTGTTTCAGTATGCCCCATATATTAAATATTGATATTGATATTGAAACCCCTGGAAAAAGTGCGTAGATCACAATTATAATTAATATTAAGATTAAAAAACTAAAAAAAAAAATCAATAAAATAAATTCACAAGTAGAGGAATAAAATTAACATATATAAGTTAAAAGTTTTATATAGTATTTACAGTATTTGATTATCAAGGAAATATAAAAGACAAAAGACGCCAACATGTCTAAAAATACTGGAGAAATGACACGATCTTCCTCTCTTAAATTCAAACTAAAGCTTGTAGCGACATCAAAACCTCTTTCAACATCAGAATTACTAAAACGATTAAAAGTAATTGTTTTTTTTATAATTGTGATTTTACACAAGTCATTTCATTTGCATACTTGAAAACCACTATCTCATATATTCATATTCGTATTCATATATTTACGTGACTGTAGAGTTTATTTGGAGAATTATCTACAATGGAACAAGAAGAGGTTGACCAAAATTCATTAAAAAGTATAACTCATGATCTTATAAATAAAAGTTTGATGGGGCATAAAGATAATGGAATAAAGGCCTATGTGGCATGTTGTATTTCTGATTTATTGAGACTTTATGCTCCTGATGCTCCTTACACAGATCACGAATTGAGAGTAAGTTTGATTAATTTAATTTATATGTGTTTGATTCATTATATATATTTATATATTAATTGGTTAGTTTTTTAATAAATAAAGGAAATTTTTGTATTTTTTGTCCAACAACTTCAAAATATTGGAAAAATAGATGGTCCATATTTTGATTTATATTTCCATTTACTGGAAAATTTGTCAACAGTAAAAATTGTTTTATTAATTCTTGAATTACAAGATTATGAAGAAATTTTAATTGAGTTATTTCGTAATTTTTTTGACGTTGTTAGGTAAGGAAGAAAAAATAATAGTTGAATTATTTGATGTGGTATTCTATCAGATATTTGATCCTTGCTTCATTCTTTCTTGCAATTATTAAATCATTTCTTTTTTTTTTTTGTTTTGATTTAGACCAGAATTGTCAAATATAGTTTATTCGCATATGGTAGATATTCTTGAACAATTAATCAATGACGGTAATGCTCTACCTCAGGATGTGATTGACATTATTCTGGCACAATTTTTAAGAAAAAGAAAGGTTTGGGTTTTGAAATTGATTATTTAATAAATTATTTTAAGTTGTTAAAATAATAATATAATATATATTTAGGATGAAAACCCAACAGCATATAGATTAGCATGTGATGTTTGTAGGGCAGCAACTGATAAACTTCAACGATATGTTTGTCAAGTACTTTAAAATTCATAATATCTGTTTGATCTGTTTTAATTCATTCGTGTTAGCATTTTTATTTTAATAAATTTAATAAATTTATTTTGATTTTTAGTATTTTACAGATGTGATTGTAGCAGCAGAAAAGACGGGGACATCAACAGCTGATGAATTGAACGATTTTAAAACTGCACATGATCTTATCAAGGAATTAAATAGAGTGGCTCCTGGTTTATTACTTAATGTGATACCGCAACTGGAAGAAGAGTTAAAAGTAAATTTAATTATTTTTTATTGTTTTTTTTTAATTTTTCAAAATTTCATTTCACCATAATATTTTATTATTAGCTTGATGACCTAAATTTGAGAATGCTTGCAACACAAGTACTTGGCGAAATGTTTTCAGAGAAAGATTCCACTTTGGCTAGTAGATATGACAGTGTATGGAGAACGTGGCTATTAAGGTTTCCACATACGTTTATGCATACATATATATAGCATTGTTAAAAATAATTCATTATTATCATTATTAAAGAAATACTTACATAATAGTTTCATTACTTAAAAGGCGGAATGACAAGGTGGCTGATGTTAGGTGTACATGGGTAGAATTTTGTTTGCCATTATACACCAATCATCATGAATTAGCGGATCAAATTAATGGTAATTATTTCGCTTTAATAATTTTGGTTAAATATTAGATAAGATATTATTGTTTATTAAAATTTTTTTTTTTTTAAAATAAATCAGAGGCGATTATTACCAAATTATCAGATCCTGATGATAAAGTTCGAATAGCTGTTTGTAGAGTTTTTTGTCAATTAGAATATGAATGTGCTTCAAAACATGTCAAAAAAGATTTATTTATCGAACTTGCTAAACGCTGTCGCGATCGTAAAGTAATTAATCACCTAATAGTAACTAATAATAATATTCATTGAATTTTTATTTTATATAAATGCTAAATTGATATATACATTAAAAAAAGCATGGTGTCAGACAAGAAGCTATAAAGGCTTTGGCCCGTTTATATAACATGGCATATTTGGAAATGTAAGTTAAATACACAGTGAAGAAGGGTGTGTTTTGTAATATAAAAATTGTGAATTTATTAACATAATACAACACATATAATTTAATTGTTAGTCTTGATAATGAAGCTAATGCACCTGAAAAATTTGGATGGATTCCTTCAGAATTATTGAATACTATATATACAAATGACAATGAGATTATGTTAGAATTATTAATTATTTCAATACTTTTTATCAAAATACAAGGTTTTTTTTAATATTATTTTGATTAATCTAGTGCATCTGTAGAAAATGTTTTGCATGAAGAGATATTGGCATCTAATAATGTGGAATCAGCCAGAATGGATCGACTTCTTGTTGTTTTTGGTTCACTTGAGGCAAAGGCAAAGAAAGCTTTTTTTTCAATTCTTCAAAGACAAAAAGAGTGAGTTTGTTACTATTATAAATCATCATCTAGTATCTTTAGTATTATCATTATTATAATGATGATAATTGTTATTCATATTATCAATCATCATTAAGTTATGTAACTATACATTCTTTTCTTCATTATACTTGTGGTAATGTTTTAGAACAATTAATGATATGGAAATATATTTAAACTTGTGTGAAAATTCTATGGTACTTTATTTTGTTTATTGAATTAGCCTATCTTTTATTTAAAAAACTTGGAATTAAAAAAAAAATTGTTATTTCAAGGACGTTGAGGTAGATGGTGATGCAGATAAAGCAGATGATATGTTGAATCAAACAATTAATCGAATTGCAGGTGATATTTTTTTTTTGTAATGATTTAATAATTTATATATATAAACAATTTAAATAAAAGATCTACTAATTATTTGATAAACAATTATTTATATAATTAGGAAAACTTCCAGATCCATTGAAATCGGTAAACCATCTTTCATCGTTCCCAAAATTGAATAACAGTCGTATTTACAAATTGATAAGAGGTTGTATGAATCCTACCTCAGATTATAAAACTGTGAAAAAATCTGCGGTTTGTCACAATTATTTACATATATAGGGCGTATATATTATAATTCATATGTTATATGTTCTCACATCCATTCAATTTCTTAGAAAGATGCATTAAAATGCATTGAACAACTGTCGCCCTCTTCAGCTGAGACATTTTCTACCCTAATACGTCGAATTAGTCTAACCATAATTAATAGGGATTTGATAGCATTGCTTTTAGATAAAATTAGATCGATGGATACTTCTAAACATAATGGCGATTCTATTATTGCACACGAATTATTTAGGGTATTTAAAGATTCTATTACGTATATATTTACATGTTATTAGTATTATTTAATATGATTATTAACAATAATATGTTGTTCTTGTAATAATAAATGAAAATAGGAAACATCCCACCGGTTTCCTGCTATATTTAAACCCTACTTTCATGAACTGACAGATTTGGCCATTAATGAAGATGATGAAACTACAGGTACTACTAGCTTATATACATATAGTATTTTAACTACATAAACCAAACTAATAAAGAATTTATTAAGAAGATAGTTTGGAAGTACTTTCTAAATTGGCTAAAACATTTCCTGACGAAACGCCTCAAGAAAGGTTTAGAATTTTGAAATTATTAATTTGATAAATTTATTATTTTTATTTTTATTAAAAAAAGCGTACATGTATTTCAATAGGGGTCATATAGAACGTTTTATGAAATTATCACTTGAAGGAACACCCAAACAAGCCAAATTTGCTACTATTATTTTAGGTCATGTACGACAAAAAGATCAATTGTGCAGTGAATTGTTAAATGTTTGTATTATAATTATTGCTTTTTTTTTAATTCAATCTGATTTGATCAGTTTTTCATTATTAAATAATTTATTATTATTATAATTCGTTATGTAAGAACATCGTACCAAACCTTTCTGTGAGGTCTGAATATATATTATCAAATCTTTCAGCACTCAGTCAATGTGTTCTTTATGCACCTATTGTATACGAAGAGAAGAGTGACTCGATAACTAATTTTATTGTTAAAGAGATATTAATGAAAAATTATCATAAAGCAGTTCCAGGAGATGATGTCGAATGGATAGAAGATCATGTAATTGACGATGAATGTAAGGCAAAGGTAAATAAATCCCTAGCAACTGATAAAAAAATTCGAGGAATTAAATATGGCATCAAACTGAAAAGGTTTATATATATAGATAATGGGATTAAAAGTACTGGTGAACCGTTTACTGACAGTTTCTGATAGAGAGGTAGCAGTCGAGTTGGCTAAACCTATTTTTAAATTATTTTGGAATTTAATAAGGGAAGGCGGCGAATTACTTGGTGATAAATCAACAAGGTATAATATTAAATATGTATAATATTTATAATTACACATGTTTAAATACAATTTGTATTGACTGTTCTAAACATTGTTTAAAGACCTTCATTTCGGAGTAGATTAAGATTGGCAGCTGTTCACAATTTATTAAAGCTAGCACATAAAAAAATATATAATTCAATGATATCTGTTGGAGAATTTCAAGAATTGGCATTTATGATACAAGTTAGTAGTTTTTTTTCTCATCCAAAAAATCTTTACTTTATATATATACACCTAACCTTATATTTATTAATGTTTAGGATCCTTGTTACCAAGTGAGATTTGGATTTGCTTCAAGGCTTGTTAAATATTGTGCAAGTTATCTTCTACATGCACGATTCTTGTCTATATTTTTTTTAACTGCACATGATCCTGCGCACGAAATTCGTGATATGGTAAATTTAATAATAATGTTAATAAATTTAAAATTATATTAAAGATATTAATATTAAGTTCAACTAATAGATGTGAATTTTAAATTATACTGCACATATACAATAGGTTAAAGTTTTTTTGACAAGACAATCTCGTGCAACTGGGTCGATCCGTAAGTATTTACTAAATAATCACTCTCAAGTTTAATTGTGATATATTTTCTTAACAATAATATTTTTATATCTTTATTCTTTATTGAAGGTGATAAGAATCTGTTGTTTGAGATGTCTTTAGTTAGATTGATTCATCTCCTTTCCCATCATCCTGATTTTTCGCACGAATTAAATGTCCTTTCTGAATTCATGGTGTAAGTAAATCATTATTTATAATCAATAATTTGCAACATATGCACATTTTGAATTATGAATTATGATATTAAATATAATTATTTCATTTCGTTTGAAAGTTATATAGATTTTTTCTTAAATACAATTGCAGATTCGGAGAATATTTCATATTTGTCTTGTCTTGCAGGAAAATTAAAACAAGTTCGCGATAAACAATCATTAGAACAGAGCGAGGTACGAATAAATCTTATTCTTTTGAAAAGAGATTAAAGAAACAAAAAATGGGTTTAATAATAAATTTTTTTGTTATAGAATTTATATTTATTGAGTGATTTGACTCAACATCTAATAAGAGCCAAATGTAAATCTCTTTCTTGGCCATTAACTACTGATTTTCCTGGAGACGTCAATTTACCTAATGATTTATTTAGCAAACTATCAAATCCCGAGATTATATCACAGGTTAGTAGTATTTTTTAACGATGATTACGATATAGATAATAGTTAACGAATTGGTGATTTTCTACAAGATTACAACAAAAAACTATATCCCAAATGAATTTATGAAAACATTTGAAAAAAAACATGGATCCACACATAATAAAAATGACAAGGTATGATGATTTTATATGTGCTGTTATAAATTATATATAATGATGTATAATGAATGATGACGATATTTATTCTATAATTTCCTTAGTCCAAATCAGCAAAAAAAACGAGGCTGACAAAATCGTAAATATAAAATTCTGTGCTTATATTCTCTTTTCCTCCAAAAGATGGTGATAACGTATCGCATCATCATAAATAAAAATTACACTATTACTATATATTTGTGCACACATACAAAATACATTATCTATGATTGAGATTTGCCAAAAAAACCAAAATCAAAAAATTTATTCGGTTATTTTTATTTAGGCGCTAAATCTACCAACACTGATAGACCATATTTAGATAATTCTTGGGAAAAATGACCGAAATGAATGAATTCCCATTTATTGATTGATAATAAATAATAATAATTTAACAATTATAGTAAATAATAATAGTCTGGAAATTGGTTACTTTTTTGCTGACAAGAATGTTGTGCAATTAATTAATACATATTTCCATATATTAATTAGTACCGTCATTATTAATATTGTTATTGTTGTTATTGTCATTATTATTGCTCTAGTTAATAAATTCATTCACCTTTACAATTTTTGATAAACGATTTACCAAAAAAATTAAATTTTCTCACATTAAATAAAAACCTTATCGATAAATTCTAAATTTTACCTAATAATGAAAACTCCGAGTCAGATTGAGTTACCTAATTTGAATTTCAAAAAACAATGGGAAAAACTGGTATTAAACGTAAAGCCACAAACAGCTAGACGCCACAAATATTTGTGATTGTGATAACAGAAGCAAATAAAGCAATATTTGCTAATTAATTCATTCCTAATTCCTTCTACTTGGCATTCGCGGAAGCAGGATTATTAGACGATCCCAAAATTAGGAAAAATCAACTCTGGAACTTCACGATAACAATTCTTGGTAGTTGATGATTTTGTTTTCTTTCCTCTATCACTTTTCTTGAATCATTTTCAGTTCGTGAAAAGTTTGGCACTTTCGCCGCAATTGATTTGTTGAACACGTTCTTTAGTAATATCCATCAACAACAACAACACATCATTATGTTTCATTTTTCTACTTGAAAATTTATTTTTTTAAATTTTTTTTATTATGACGTCCAGATTCTTTGTCCAGGAAGTATATACATATATATACATATTAGTGAAAAAAGATACCTTTTTATTAGAATTGGCAAATAAAACTTAAGATTTTATTAACAAAATAAAAATAGATTGTTATTTTGCACACAATTATTTACGTATTAAACATTAGCAAATTATGGGTGATTTTCTTGCTTGGTGCATGTCAAGGATGGCAAAGGGGTTGGTGGCGTAATGCCTCTCGAAATAACACCTTACCACAACCACAACAAAAAGACAAAACAAAAATAGAAAATCTTATCAACAAAGCAAAAACAAAACTGAAGAGAAAGAACTAAACCTTATTGAATTTATACATTGGTTACCCCGATTATTTTTTATAAAAAAGCATGGGTCATATTAAAACCGTTAACATCACAGTCACATTATATCGGCGATCGTGGCGTTTAGCAATCTGCCTAATCTGTCTTAATATTTTGAACGATAATAATATGTATATATATTAATTATGGAGTACACAAACATATAAACCTTAAAAAAAGTTATAGTGAGTGATAAACAAAATTGAATTGAATTGATTGAATTGATTGGTGTGTAAAATATTTACGCGATTTAGTAAGAGTTTTTGTGGGGTGAGAAAATATTGTTTCCTTATTTGGGGTAGTCCATAAAAAAACCTGAAAAATATCCGACGGAGCTTTTCGGGACATGCAAGCACGCTTAACTTTTTTTCCTTTAATACGCACTAAGATATTAATAGAGAGAAAGTTGTTCCCCTCCCTACTCTGGAAAAAACTCAAGTTCCGTAGATCTCCGAGACCATCTTAGGATTTTCTGAAGATTGTTTACAAATAAACATACATACATACATACATACATATAGTTTTAATTAAAGTAAAGTTTTACAAATAAACAAACAATTAATGGTTGCTCTAATTTTAATTAAATACAAATTTAGTAAATTTAAACAATTATAACAAACAAAAATACGGATTATAGTTGCAGAAATTGTCTCCGTAATTATTTGAGCTATTTAAGTCAAATGGCATATATAGTTATTTTTAAGAAAATCGAGAATCCGCAATGATTGCCATAATCACTTTTCCTCCAAAAACAAATTATCAATTGATCAATTTATTCATATTAACTAGCAATTAACTTAAGTAATTCACTTTGACGATGATTTCTGATTGACGGTCCATTTTTTTGTATGGCAAAAAAGCTTAACATTTATACATAATGTATATAACTAACAGTCAATTACTAAAGAACATCAAGCAAACAAGTTAACCAGTTTCTATTATTTCATCCTTTTTTTTTAGTAATATGAAGTAATGAAATCATTACCATAACCCCTATTTCTAACCCTAGAAAGGTCAATGAAGTTTATCTAAACGTTGAAGTAAAACGTTCTGCGCTATGATCAATTGATATATTCTCTATACTCTATATTTTTCATATTGGGTGGAATGTGTCACCAATTGCTTCAACTTAATCTTGATATTATTGTAATTAATTAGTTTGTTTTTGCTAATATTATTTATTAACCACTATTCTTTTGGCGAATAAAGAGCTTTTTGATTGATTGATAATGGACAACAACTCTTTTAAATGATTTGTTAATTGTTTAATGGTTGAATGCTATTCCATAGACTAAAATGAGAATAAATTTTTTTACAATGACGTAGAACAGCAAATGTTATATACATCAATCTATCTCTAACAAACAATTTAATCCTTCGAATCATTTTTGTTTTGGCTATGTGTAAAATCCAATAGCTTGCTTTATTTTTGAGGACAAGAAATTATCTTGAAAGCATTTATCATGATACGAGTATAGAAATAGATTCAAAGATTATTCAGACCCTAAAAAACTCATATACATAACCTAGCATCCATGTAATTTGTAAATTACACTCTTGTTTCTGGAAATTCTAACGGGACAATTCGCAATATCTGATGTCTCTGCTACTTCTAATCTTGCTAATCTAAATTATAATTACGCTCAATACAACTTTTCTGTGCCCGTGACTGAATGATAAATGAGTTCTTCCTTCAGCATTTGGGTTCATTCGCATATCTCAAAAACCACTTGGTCCGGGAAATTGTTTGGCTCGTATCTTCTCAATAAGTACTGCGACAGTTGTTTACAGAATCGGCCGAAAAAAAGCACGCCAAATCAATATTTATAATAAAAAATGTACAAATGAATAATATTTATTTTTTTAATTGTTTTGTTAAATAATTTTTGACCAATGATAAACAGGACCCTGAATACGCCGCGGGCATAAAATTTAAAAATGCGTTACACAGCCCCAACATCTTTACCGCGCGGGTCAAAATAGATAAATCATGTAAATCTATTTAAATATGGTACCGAATTAACTAAATATCGTATTCAGGGGTCATACCGCGCTGGTATCTATGCAAATCTTTCTAAATATCGTAGTCTATATAACTGGGCTTTATAATTAGAACCCTGTAGTTCCCATTTCCTTGTGATACTATTTTATTAATATACCTTTTTTAAATTACTGAAAATCCATGCGTGCGTGTGAAATTAAGACAATTATATTTTTCCGTATTCTTTCTCTTACACAAACTTCTCCTTTAAATTTCTTTTTTAATTAGATTAATTTTGAATATAATAACAATCAATCTGAACTCGGCTCCAACTCGGAGTTTTCATCTTCTTCTATTAACTACTACTATTATTGTTATTATTGTATTTATTGTATCAACAAAAACCCGAGACAATTTTTATATGAAAATAAAAAATATTGCGAATTTTTTTTATATAATTGATCAATCAACTTTGATTGTGTTTTTCCCACAAAAATTACACAACGAATTTCCATTCATCGAATTACAATAAAAAATAATTCATTCACAAAAAAAATTGCCGCAAATATATATTTTTAATTAAGATTTTTTTATAAATATGCATGCACCCCACACTTTCATGTAAACACAAAATAATTTAGTTTGTTTATTATTATTACCATACATACATACAAATAAAACAAAGAACATGTGACTATTTATCACTTGATCGTTGCTTTAGTAATTCTTTTACTTTAAATTTCAATATTTTTTAATTGACTTGACCCATTGCTTTACTGGTATAGCTCTCAAAACAATCATCGTGTTTGAGTTCATTATAGTTTGTTTCTTGGGTTCTTATATTTCTGTTCTTTGTATGATATGGCATAAAAACAAGTTTATTAATCGGTTATTCGCTTATCATTCAACAGTTCGTGCGACGACATTCGTTGTGTAAATGTTATTTTAGTTAGCTATCCTTAATTTGTAAATTAATTTTGCTATACCTACAATGTGCCCATACAGCTTTGTCAAATAATGTGTTGTATTGCACCAACACCACACATGACACTCTCTATACGCATATATGTTAAACATTCACGCAACTAAGTTATCATAAATTGACTTTGGTATTGTTCTACCTAATGTTACCATTTTGTGTAATAAAACAAGAGATTAACTTTCCAGCAAAATAATTGACTTAATGTGGCTAACTTCATTGGATCTCAGAATCTTAATGCAATTGTGTCTCATAGAAAATATATATTCTCAAAAACAAAATCACGTGATTTGGTTGTTCTGGAGAGCGGATATGCATATTAAATAAACCTTAAAGACGTTTGAATGATGACCAGCCTAGCTTGCTAATAATAAGATGTATTATTGTTTTCACCCCAACGTAGTGACAAGGAATTCAAATTAATCGACTTATTCTATTAACATATATGTACGACATGACATCTAATCTATCTTTGCCAACATTTGTAAGAATCACCATTTCCAAGATTTAAACAATCACCAAAAAAAAACACAAATATATTATTGTTGGTCATTTAGCTCGCTGCGTTGGATAACTTTATAAAGAAAAGGTAACTTTGTTTTTACACTACTAATTAGATGTGCGTTAACTTTATCTCCAAATTCTGTCAAACTAGTACATACATACGTTAATAATATATATCAACATGTACATGAAATCTTTATGTTTAGACAATCTCTAACTTGTTAATAAAAGAAATGTGAACCATTAAAGCATCTGGCTTGTTATATGTGCATCACTCTAGAATATATATATATATGCCATAAATCATTGCATATTTGGAACACTCTGAATGTTAATAAAATTAATGTGCAACTCCAGCCAGGATTATATCATGACTCTCTCTATCTCAGTTTAATAGTTTTGCCCTCAAGTAACGAGTTTTACTTCAACATATATAATATGATTCTGGAAATGTTTGGACAGTCATTCATTGTGATCAAAGTATTCGTAGGTATGTTCTGCGCATTTATATCAACACTTGAGGACTTTCCTGCTATATAAAAATAAAAAAGAAGGTCGCTTTCTCTTTCCACATTAACCAAAGATTCTAAATCTATTTGCTTGTAGGTATTCATGTTTTATTTGATGTAAATATGAACTAATGGTATTTTTATTATTGATTTTTCCATAACAATAATGTTTTTTACAAGCGTTTAATTTTTGCTCTAATAATTTTTGTCAGTCGAATCAGGGATCCTACTACTACTATACAATGTGAATAAATGAATAAGAACAATCAAGAAGTATACCTTATCATATTTCCTTTACTTCAAATTTTCGAGTATTGTGTGCATTGTGCGCTTTTTACTCTTTGTCCTGATTTTTTGCTTTATTCCGTCGTTGTCAAATATATATACTAATGATATAAAAATGAATCAACACACACTTCAGCATCCTATTATCTAATTTATATAAAACCACAAGTAATTTTTTTGTAATTTTTTTTTAGTAGAGGTGAGGACTTTGTTAATTTCAAGATAAAAAAAGATTATCAATTTATGGATTCACGAAGATCATTTTAATATTAAATTTAATTTTTATTATTGTTACTTGTTTTACTTTTTTTATTATGTACAAAAATATTTTTTTTTATTCTATATATAATTACTTTTTTTTTAAAAATTAAAATAAAAATAAAATAATTAATGTTCTTAATCAATTTCATAAATTATTTTAATATGATGAATATGAGATGATGATTTGATTTATATGACTTGTTGATATGGTAATGTTTGCATGATAAATAAATTATATAATTAGCAAATCTAAAATAATTCCTTTTTTTCTTAATTTATATAAATTTCAATATATTTTTAAATCAAAAAAAAACTTAATGAAGGCTATAAGAATTTGATTTTTTTAAATATTTAAGATATTGATTTTGATTATTTCAAAAGTTTGAAGAAAGTTTTAAATCAAAAAAAAAAAAAAAGAATGCAAAATAATCCATCTTTATATTTTTACCATTATTCCACCACTACCACACTAATAACTACTATCATCGATGATGCACATTGACAAATCATCTATTGAAAACCATAATAGAACACCATTGTACAATCACTCTGACGCTAGTTGCTATATTAACAGCTTTATCAACTAATCCATTATCTTCCTCTTCCTCTTCCTCTTGATCTTCTGATTGTGTTATATCATTAATATTTTTAGAAGATGATGTTGAAGATATTATTCTTGGTGGAGATTGTGAACAACAAAAAGCAATTGGTTGTATTGTGCTGGTGGAATTGTATGAAGACAACAATGATGATGATGATGATAACGATGATGATGGACTAGAATCAAAATCAAATATATCCAAATCATCAATATCCAAATCATCATCATCATCATCCATCCAAGAAAATTTTGATGATGTATTATTTGAGGAAGATGAAGTCGTTGTAGACGGCGTAGAAGATGAAGATGCTGCATTATTTTTATCGTTCTTATTATTATTAATATTGTGATTTGTTGAAGAAAAGTCATGATCATAATTACAGTCATAGTCATAGTCATAATTAAAGTAACTGTCGTTACTGTTGTCATTTTTGTTACTGGTAGAATACCCAGGTTTTAATTTTGTAGGAGCAATTTTACATATTGTAAAACAATCCTTTTTCTTTTTCATAATTTTCTTATTGTTATTGTCAATACTATTTTCCTTGTCGTCTTTATCCTCCTCTTCCTCTTCACAATCAGAAGAATCTATGGCTATGCATTGTTCAACTTGGTCATTAAATCTAATATGATGATTATGTTGATTACTTTCACGTTCAATTGGTAATAGTATTGATTTAGTTGGACCAGCTATAGGAGTAGTTGGAGCCGATATTGTAGAACAAGTTGATGCAGTTTCACAATCACTGCCAAGATCACCGTCGCCACAATTATTATTATTTATTATCATTGATGTTGTTGGTATTATTGAAGAAGCGGTCGTCGATATTATATCTTTATAATAATTAGTAATATTAATATCATATTGATTTTTGTCGCTAATTGTATTTGTAGCACAAGATTTAGGGCGTAATATTTCTGATATTTTTTTCTTTTTCAGACAAGATTTAGATTTTGACGTTGATGTGAACATTTGAGGTGATGATGTTGAAGAATTGGTACATGGATCAGAAGATATAGATAAAGCAGGTGATACGAGTGATGTAGGTGAAGAATGTATATCGTTAACGTAATTAACGTAATCGGTATTGTTAGAATTTGATAATGGTGGTGGTAATGGTTGCGATGAGGCTTTCATTAAATGAAATTCATCTTCGGTATGAAAAGGACCGTACAACCATGTAACATCGTTATCTTTAAGCCTAAAAATAATAAAAATTGGGATTAATAAATATATTTTTATTAAATACCAATATATCAATCTAATCACTCTTGTGCAGCAGCAGGTCCATTGATCTATCTTACCAATTGATTTTTTCAGGATTAACGGTTCTCAAATGATATTTCTGTTTTGCCCAGGTTCTCCAGGAAGCATTCTCCAATCTGATACCATTAGCGATCTCATTTTTTTGTTTTGACATTGCCTTCCATGAAGTCCATATATCATCTTCCTTTTTCCACTCGTGGGACAAATAGTCAACACAGATTTCTGGAGGATGTTTTACACCAGGCGTTATTCCGGTTAAATTGTCATCAGGAATTATCATTGCTATTGTCATTATTATTTTATTATTTTAAAAAGCTGTTTGAAAAGACGTAAAGAGGGAATTTTAAAATAGAGAAATAACAAGCGAGAAAAAGTTGTGATTGTAATATTTTTCTTTTTGGAATATGTTTTAAAATGGCGCAAAAGAAAAGGGAAGACGGCTATGAATTAATAATGATGATGATTATGATGATGATGATGATAATATTTATTAGTTAATAATAAAATGTTTTTTTATTTCTCTTTATCAAAAGGAAATTTTTTGTTTTTGTTGTTGAAAAAAAAATATATATATATATAAAAATTAAAATATTAAAAAATTAATGTTTATATATAAGTTTTATTTTTTTTATATATCACAGTATTATTATGTTGATGTGATGATGATGATTAAGCACTCGGATAAGAAAATTATATTATTAATGAAATTAAGAGTTGCATTAAACAGGTAAAATAAAAAAATAAAAATAAAAAGATATTAAAGATAAGAGTAAAAAATATTTCTTTTTTCTTTTTTTTTTCTTTTTGCGTTTTCTTTTTCTCTTTCTTATCAAAATTTAATCGTGCTTATATATATGATTTTTCTGATATGCAAGTGTGAGAGAAAAGATTTAGAATATTGTTATTCTAATAAATAATAATAATTAAAAAAAAAATTTTTCTTTAAAAAAGATATTTAGAAAATAAAAATTTTTTATTTTATATTTTGAATTTGAGTTTTTTCAGATTTTTGATGCTTAAATAGTAATAGGAGTGAGTGAATAAACATCCAAATTTATAAAATAAATAAATATATAATATAATATAATACTTAAATTGGGGATTTCTGATTTCTTTATTAAAAAAAAAAAACTACAATTGAAATTAAATTAAATTATTATTTATTATATTAATTTAAGTAAAATAACGTGTCGATGATTTTAAATAATTAGTAATAGTAAGTATATTAAAAAATTTTTTTTGTTTTAACTGGTAATCTCATTCATTATTAAAGTCGCAGCTACTAGCGGTCAAAATAGTTACAATAAAATGATTAGGCACAATTGTAATATTATTACACCCAATTATCAACACTAACACTAACACACATTTAACAATAAATAGTCATTCACATATCTATTATTGTCTTCTTTTCGGTTTTTATTCATCTCTTTCCTCATGCTTCACTAAAATCTCTCTCTCCCTCCATAATTTTTTTAGCCAATCAAATTACAATCCGAAGATTCTTAAAGGGAGTATTCGGAAGAGTTTGTTTTGTAGCTCTCTCGCTCATTATTATTATTATTATTATTATTATTATTATTATTATTATTATTATTGACTACAAACACGTCATAATAATTAATTAATTTAGTCAATAGTGATAGAAATAGAAATCGACAAATATATTACCATTACGATATCTACCATGTCTATTTGCTGATTCACGGATCCGGAAATTTCCGAATTTTAATTCCAATTTTATTATTTGATGATATTTTTATATTTTTTCATTTTTCGACTAGTTGTGTTTTGGTTTGTTGAACTAATGCGCCACATTTTATGAAAAATTAAAGTTGGATTTACTAAATATGTGAAATAATTATAAGTTTGTATTTGAAGATAAGAATAATTCATAAATTTAAAAAAAACTAGTTTTTGAAAAAAAATAATTAATTAAATATAAAAAAATGTCTAAAATCCCTTCCTCCCTTACTTTACTTTACAACTTTAATCCTTGTGATTTAATTCTCGTTACATTAACATTGATTTCTTGTAACAACTCACCACCACCCATTATTAAAAAAAATACTATGAATATGTATATTATCTAGATCACTTATACACATGCTTAATTATAGCCAACTATCACAACATATTACTGGGTATACACCATATAGTAAATGCACACATTTACATATAAGTACTTAATCTCCAAGCAATGACAATCACTATTTTTGGTTGTTAATTGAATGTTACAATTTGTATATTTGTTGTTGTTGTTGTTGATGATTAGTAAGATTTGAAGATTACATTGATGCATATTTATTTGTTGAATGGCTTGAAATAGTAGTAGTAATAATATTTTTAAAGAGTGAAAGGAAATTATTATTTTATTAAATTAATCAATCAATCAATCATTCTAATCCCACTTTATCCATTTATCTACCTACTGTTTATCTTCCATTGATCTGTCACTGATTATACCACCAGTTTATGATGAAAAAGTCAAGTTGGTTGTTGGATAATTTTTTTGTAAGCTTTTGTGATCTATTTGTGTGTGCGAATATCTGAACCGAATTATCACTCATAAATTTTTTTAATATAAACAATACCAACCAATCAAAACATTCATTCGTTATAGTGTTTTTGAATTTAGTTAATTTTTTAATTTCCTATTTACAAAAAGGCTTTTTCGACTTTTTTACATATAGTAATAGGGCGTACGTGTGAACATTGTCTCACGAATCTTTTACGAACACAGGTGCCAAATTGCTAAACACCACGACTGTAATATGATTGTGATATGTTTCTTGTTTCGTGTTTTTTTTTTAATTATCCAATATATAAGATAATTAGGGTGATTAATTCAATGCGTAGATTAGGAAGAAACTTGCCTGCTTTCTCTATCTGCTTGCTACTTGGTATTTGGTATATATATATATATATATTTTTAACAATTCTTCCTAACATGACATCAAGATCTTTGTAAGGTCTTCTACTGTAAAAAACTTGAAATCTTCCTGTCTAGGACCACTGAGTTTGTTTTCTTAAAGGAATTGAATTGCAAGGTTTCACACCATCAATCTTTTCTTTGACTTTCTTAATAACACCCTAGATAAGTTCATCCACCACTGAATACCAAGTCTCCTTATCGGTTTAGTTCATATCATTTTCAGTAACAATTCCGTTCCTTTCAATTCTTGCTCTTTATTCCCTCCAGACCCTTTGATGTTCTTTGGTTATCATCCATATACAACCCTTGGATTTAGCCAAAGCTAGACATCTCTCGTTTCCAGCAACAGATGCTTATATCATGCAAATATGACCATAGAGCCCAAGAATTACAGCACTATTGGGAGTTGTCCATTGCATATTTAAATTGATTGATATTCGTATGCTTGAAGATTATCCAAGAAAAGTAAAAAACTACTTGTGAAGTTTACCAAAAGAAAGGAAAATATCAAAGAAAAGAAAACATAATGCAAACGAGCAAATTACAAGATTCCGCTCTGTATCCCTTTATTTCTATTCTTATATAAGATCTTTCATTTTGACCTGATGACGAATCGATACTGTATAGTGAATGGGTGGTATTTACCCAACATAGTAACTTGTTATGAATTAGAACATTGGAAAAAAATTTTGATCCATTAAAATACTTCACAAACCAATATAATTAATTAAAAAGCGTAATAATAATATTAATATTATTAATAATTACCATCAATAATAAATGTTGGTAGGTTAAAATACATTCTGCCTTCTTTCGCTGCTTTTATATTCTCAAAAAGTCCCGATTTCTGAAGGGTGAGTCAGTGCCGTCTACCCTCTTTTTTCTTGTAGCTTTTGATTCCGTGAGCATAGAAGAGTTCAATAAGTCTTTCAACAAAAGCCCCTCAGATATCATGAATTTTCTATTGCATCATGTTCTTCAAGCTCAATGGCGATTTGGCCTTACTTTTTTAGATAATATTTATTTTTCAGCCAAAATTCATTAATAAATGTTATGTTTACCAAACTTTTGGAATTTATATTATTTCTTTATTTTATTAATAGTTATACTCGAAAAGGTTATCATAATAGCGTTACCAAGATATTTTTCGCAATCGTTCAAGTCACTTGTATTATTAGACCCTCTCTCTTTCCAAACATCTAACAATCAAACCAATTTAGCACTATTAGATCCGTAACTATCATCATAAAAATCAAGTCTTGCCCAGTGTTGGCAAATTACATGGTCATTTGCCATTTTTTCAATGACTTGGTCAAAATTATAATAGAATAGGGGCCATTTGCTAATTCTGGTCCTGCCTGTAAATAAAATTCGCTTTCAGGTATAAAATACTCAATACGATATAATCATCGCATATTTTAATGAATTCGTTATGCATAACATGTAAAGGAAACCGATCCGTGATTTAAAATTCCATATTTTCACCAGAAAATTTATCATATTAATATATCACGGAAAGATTACAGGGTGAAAGACGGATTTTGCCACAGTTGCAAATTTTCCCGAGTATTAACGGATTATTAAAATTATTGTAAGATTCTTTTTTGATTGAGCCTAATACTCTAATAAATTCAAAACATAAGTTCCATATTCATGTGGTGATTAGAATGAATATTGGATCAAAATTGGTATGATCATCGTAGATAAAATAAATAATTTATTGTTATTACAAACCTTTTTACGTCAAAAATTAATTTGATTAGTTTAAAGATCGTTACAAATATTTTTTTATTTCTTACTAATTTAAAGTTTACAGATAATTAAAAAAAACACAAATATATTTAATTCGTACATGTAGGCAATAAATATTTCACCAACAAAATTTGATTATAAGATAATGATAATAGAACAAATTATTCTAATTAATTATGCTTCTTATTAAATATATTTGATCATGTAAAGAAGGCTGAGTATCATGAGCATTAACTAACAATGTGCATGAGTTTTCACCATTACATACAAACTGCACTTCTTCCAAAGAGACTTTTTTCCCTTATACAGCTCATGTTTTCTCAAAAGGCTTTACGTATAGGTTCCTTCATGTCCCCTAGAATCAATAATAACAACAAAATTTGCTTGAAAATTTCACGGGTGCATACAACTGAGCATAAATAGGAACTTTACTAGTGTAAATTCCATTTCCATATGTTGCACCATTTGTACTTGTAATGACTCTTGCTTACTCTGCTAACGACCCAACATTTTCAAATCATTCTCCGGGTGTGTAACGTGATTGGCTGATAAGTCCAATCGTAGTTACAACATTTGTGTTTTCCTTGGTTCAACACAAACTTGGAACAATTTGATGGTCTCAAGTATCCATGTCCACCACAAGTCTCGAAAATGGCAATAACTTGACTTGTAAAAAACAATTATCCTCATGACTAAATAAAGCTCCATCTAATTTTAAATATTCTTTAAGAATTTTATTGGACAATTTATAACCTGAATTTCGTTCGAGAGATCTTCGTTGTATTCTGAATAAAAGAGTCCTTGTAATTATTTTGTAATTATTATGACGCGATTCTAGTTCAATATGTCGTAAACAGGATTGATTAATAAACATTAATTGGCGCATATTAACGAATTTTAAGAATCTGAAAACGTACCGTTTTCACACTCCTTCAATTTAGAGCTAGTTCTTGAGCCTGTACATTTGAAAATCAACTATTTGTTCCCATAAAATAAAATAAATTCTATGTTATATAGATGGTTACCGAAATTGCATCTTTTTAATATCAACGATCGTCGCCAAAATCAAAGTGCCGAAACTAATTTTTAAAGAGTATTAAAAAAGCCAAAAGCTATTTCATTGCTTTCTAAAAACAGTTTAGGAAACCATCTATGAATTTTTACTCGGGAACGAAAAAACTGGGGCTGTACTCAAAACCAACCGGTCCTTTTTGACTTTTCAACCGGTTCCAACCGGGATCTATTAATATTTAGTATTAGTATGTTAATTGGAATTCCAAAAAGATATACAAGAATAAACAAATAAATAAATAAATCAAATTATTTTTAATTCGAAAAATATATTAATATTAATATATATGCAGCTATACTAATACTAAAAATAATTCCGGTTTGAATCCGGTTGCTACGATCAAACTAGATTTATTACTATTTAAAACTAGAGAAACTGGTACCCATTCCAGATCTTGCTATCTTTTCACGTACCGAACATAATAAATTCATTACCAGTTAAGAGCTCATGTGAATTGTGTTGTACGAGAAAATTTTCCATAAAAACTGGTAATTGCGCAAAAAAAGTCAAATGGCACAACATATTGTTATCGTGCATTCGTTCTTATTCACACACAATATATTTGGAAAAATAATCAAGTTTAAGAAATTTTCCTGAGGTTTTTTAATTGTTTTGTTTGTGTATTTCCTCTTTTAATACCTACCCTTAATGGTATAGTAAGTAAAATGACAAAAGAAATGGTTATAATTGTTTATTCATTTGTTTAAAAGGAGCTCGGTTTGGCAAAAAAAATAATCTTTTACACCCAACATCCCAAGAATGTCAAGGAGTTAAGGAATTAAAAAAAAAATGGACATGTAGCAAAGCCATTGTCCAATTCGCTGATCCAAGATAATAATATCATATACGATTATTAAACCCGAAAAACCAAACCTCCCAAAATTGGCAGGTGAATGAATCAGAATTGCGAATGCATGCGTAGATTAAAGATTGTACATAAATAATTGCCAATAAAACAACATTTGAAAAATAATCTGTGCAATGCTGTTACACCAAGCATTTGTAAAACATAAAAAAAAATCCCCAAATTTATTTTATAATAAATAAAAATATAATATGACGATAATTCCCTCTAGATTAGCTGTAAAAACTGCTACCTCGAGTTCTTTTTTTGAAGCAAGACAAAAGGTTCTTCATTTATATAGAGATTGGCAAAGAGCGGTAATAAATATTCCAAAATTTTTTTTTAAAATGATTGTTTTTATATAAATACTTTTTGGAAATATAATCAATACAATTAACGTTTAAAAGTATAATTAATAAATACAAGCGTTTTAAAACTTAATCAATATAATATATATATATATATATATATATATATTATCAATACAATATAATAATAGTATTTTGTTTATCAATTTTATTTTTAATAAAAAGTCAGGCTCCAAAGACAGCATCACTTTTTTTCTTGAATATTCCTGTTTCAGCTATACGTGCCAAGATCAGAGAAGAATTCGAGAAAAATAGATATGTGACTGATTTAGGTGTAATTGATATTTTGATATTTAAAGGTCGTTCTGAATATGAGGAAACTTTGAATGGTTGGAAAATGGAAACTCACGTCATGAGATACTTTTCCAAAGAAGAAGCTCAAACTCAAACTCCAAAACCGCATTCTTTTCTGGAAAAATTTTATGGTAAGTTTGATGATGGATCGATCGATAAGTGAATAAACGGATAGATTATTAATTATTGTCAATTATCAATTAACAATTATGTAGAGGGAAAAGACTAAAAACAATATATATTTCAAAGTTACAGTAATCTTTCTATCAAAATTAACAAACAACATAAACAAATAAATTCATAATTTATAATAAAATCAAGTTGCCTCTTACTACTATTATTATCAGTCATCGATATTGTGATTAACAGACGGCATATTTATTTTCATTTCTTTTGTTTCATAATACTCAATATCTTCCGTATAATATTGGTAAAGTAATCAATCCAAAGATATATAGTTCATGCTAAGCTTATAATCTTATTTTCATTTTAGTTGATTTGTTTTACTTTAACCTGACTGACACTCGGGCTTTTTCTTTTCTCAAGTGTTGAATAATTTTAGCTCCTGTTTTTCTAGTTCTTTTAACTTTGGTTTAATTTCATGTCGTGGAACAAAATAAATCATTCTAATTTAAATATATTGTTATCATAATTGCATTTAAAAGTTTTGTGATTCCTTTCACTTTTGGATTGTTTCTTATCCTTCCCAAGTTAAACATAACCACTCTCGTAATTTCTGCAGTGAATTGTGTCATTAGTCAACTTAAATGTTTCACAATCACTCTAACCTCTTTGCAAGTCTTGATTAGCTATATAGGGCATGCTGCAACAAAACCAAAGTGAACATTGGTATTACCAAAAATTTCAGGGATCAATATTATTTGTTTAACCGCAACTGTAATTATTTGTTTTTTTTTTTTTTTGTAATAACATTCATTTTCTACAGTTATTGTGTGTTTCTGTTCAGAAAGATTCGATTGGTAAAGGTAATCAATTTTTATTAACTTGTTATAAAATTTCATTTTTAAAACATGTAAAACGTATATGGAAAATAACAAACATAATGGATTTACTGAATATGAAAGAACAATTAATTTTTTAGAAAAAGGTTGCAATTGTGGTTATTCATCAATGGTTTCCAAAAATGAATTTGCAGAATTACCCAAGTCTGAGCAAGACATATTTTTGATGGCCCAACTTAAAGCAATGGATTATGAATTAATAAGCACTAGCAGACATCACAAAACACGCCACAAAGCTTTTGTATTTCTTCAGGGGTAACTTTCACGGCTCACTGACTCTGATTTGGATTTAATGTAATTCTGGCCAAAAACTTCAATTTTTATGCAACAAATTGTGTCGATCATAACTTATGTTACGTTACGGTGCAGATCATCTATAATCATTAATTGCTTATCTCTTAAACGGTCAGAGTATATTTTAATGGTAACTTCTTATTGGTCAATTTAACGATCAACAGTCAATCGACCAACTTTTAAAGAAGATTTTACAAAAACCATAAGGACAACAACTGGATTTTCATTTATAGATTAATCGGCTGAATCTCAAAGATCATTTTTGTATTAGAAAGTGATGCCTTCAGAAAAAATTTTTTTATATCAGAAAAATTTTATCGGCTATCAATAGCCGATTAACCGTTTAGGGGATAGTAACAATTGGTCAACTAAAACAAAAAACATTAAAAAATTTAACCAATAAGTTTTATTGTTCATGACTCAAGCTTCAAAACTTATCGGCTGGTTGGCTGAGCCTTGCATTTTGAAAATTCCGAAATTGAGGCTAAGTAAATTTCGTGTAACAACTTTTTTTTCATAGAATATTGTCTACAAGATACATTTGATTTATTTGACTTATTTATTTCCTTTTTTTTTATTAATAAATAAAAGTATCTTTAAAACAAAAAAGAACATATTACATTAAAAGAAAATCATTACCAAATTTGATCGTGAGATTCAAAATATTGTAACACGAAAATTATTGAGCATAACTTTCAAATTTAAAAAATCTATTACTATGAAAAAGAAAATTTGAGACAAATTTTTTTTAAATTAATAGACTCCATTTTTAAAGCTGAATTGAATGGTGGTGGTTTTTTTAAAATCAAATGTGTGGATCACATAATATTTCAAAAATTTTAACTTTTGAGTATAGATAATCCGCACTGTATTAAAGATTTACCAGAATTAGAGATGTGTCACCGCAGAAAAGAACTAATATAATGTATTCATCAGCTTAAAAAATATTCTTGCATTCACAATAGCACAATATTATCTATATTCCAACCTTACGGGAAGATCCTTTCTATTATCTAGAAAGAAGATTCCTTAACTTGAATGGAGTTGTAAATCATTGGAAACATAATCACAACAATCACAGCTGAATTAAATTTTATGTTTTTAAAGAAACAAAACTTGTAGAAAATTAAAGATGCTAATTGTTCAACCAACTAAAACGCAAATCAAATGGAATAATTTATCTAATGATCTCAAAGTGGCAGTATTATTTCATTCTAATTCAATAATTGATTATACAAGAAGCTTTGGAGAAAATAATATACTCTTTATTAATACAGTCAACCCTCCTCTAAATGTACGCTCTTTTCCAGTCCCAAGCCATAAAATCATCTCTAAATGTACAATCTCCAATGGGGCGCATTTAGAAGGGTTGACTAAAAATTTATCTTTTGATAACGACAATCTAAAATATTTAAAATCCACTTTGTTTACAAAAATACAAATTGTGTATTAGAAGTTTGTTTTCAACCATTTCTATTAAGACTTTTAGAATCAATGGAAACTCTGACAAAGGTTATCATAACTTGGAATATTTTATGAATTAAATCAGATGATTTGTTTAATAGTGTATAATAAAATATTAGAAGTTTTAAATCGAATATTTAATAATATCAAACATACGTGATAATAAGTTTTAACTTGCTACAGCAAAGATCTTTCAATTGGTATGCAAGAAAATATTTATTTATATACTACTTGTTTTAGAATTTCTTTGAAAGTTTTTTTGAAATAAAATAATAAGCAAATAATAAAAATAATATAACATAATAATAATATAATTAGCAAAATATAACAATAGAATATATATATAAAATGTATGTATGTGTATATACAAATAAAAACAAATCAATCAAAAATGCTAATAATAAAATTTTTGATAAAGGATTTTTTTCACGATGATAATGATAAATATGAATTCGCTCGTATAAAATTTTTTTTTTTGATTTCCAAATCTAAAATCTTTTTTTACCCATGTGTGTGTGTATGTTACCTTTTCTATAAATATCTATAATTGTATAATTGTATATTTATGCCCATTTATATTTATATTTATGTATAAAATAAAAAATAAATATTCTTATTAAACAGTATTTTGAGATTTCATCGTGCCATCACTTCTATTTCCATTATCAAAATCACGATTATCAACACTAAAAGTACCATTAACACCAGCGTCGCTACCATTTACACGACGACGTTTATTTACACTACCACCAGCATCACTATTTTCAACGCTAACAGTAGCACTGGCAGCATCATCACCGTCGCCATCACCATCACCATCAGGATCAACATCAACATCGCCAGCTCCACCGCCATTAACATTATTACGACGACGTTTATTTCCACTACCACCAGCACCATTACGTGATTTCATAACTTCAAAACTTTGTAATAAATAATTTTTGCATCTAGCAGCGTTAGGAAGATCTTGAATCATTTTTCGTATAGTTGCTTGAGAGAACCCATAATAGTCAGGACCAGATGCTGAATTTGAATGATTACGTTGTCTGATTGCATTAGCCTCACGGACTACTGTTGTCCATGCACCTGTTGCTGTGTTTGCTATTATTGACTTTCCTGGTCGATCGTCAGGTTCAATAATAAACTATAATATATATTGTTTTGAAAGAAATAATTAGCAACAGATTCAGATATATAATGTGTGTGTATATAATAGTTATTACAAATATCAAAATAAAAATTACTTTAGGGCCACTTCCACCATCTTCAATTTTGCAAGTATACATTGTTTGATTGTTAGGATCAATCATGCTATTATATGACCTAAATATCACATCACAAAAAAAAATATTATTTAATAAAAATCAACGTTACTAATTATTAATTATTAATTATTAATTATTATATTTTACCTTCTGATAGTATATCCAACAGGGAAAATATACCGATCATTATGAAAAGCTTCACGATCATAAACAACATGACCTAAATCTAAGACAGTCAATATTCCAACTTGAACAGGTAATTTATAATTTCCCTCCCCATCTTTTTCAACATATTGTACTTTCATTGTTTTGGTATTCAATGGTTTTTTACTAGCTCGCTTCTTAGTATTGAGTGATATTGGGGATGTATTTACAATATTGTTAGCAGTAGGTGCGGGCGATGTGCTTCTTCTTGTTGAAGAAGAAGATGTATTTGCAGTAGCGACAGTGGTTGATGTAGAGGTTGTTAACGTTGAAGAAGAAGAAGAAGATTTTCCACGATTCCCTTTAATTGTTAAAGTTCCATTAAGTTTTTGATGACGATTATGGTTATGTTGAATTTGATGATGTTGAATAATGTTATTTTGTATATTATTTTCAGCATCTTCTCCTATAGTTTATTATATAAAATATCATTGTTATTAGATACTATTACTAATTAGAGTAATGTAAAGAAAAACATCAATTTATTACCATCTGACGAGGAATTAGAGTCACTATCAGAAGTTATATTATTGTTTCGTTTTTCGTAAATGCAAATACGATCTAAAAGTTGTCTAATAGTTTATTTATTATTTGATGAATTAAAGTAAAAATACGATATATAAATTAATTATTCACGTATCTATTATAAGCGATAATACTATAAAGTGATATAATATAAGAAACATGTATTAAATTTACTTACTCCTTCTCTCTTCTTAAATTTCTTAATCTTTTACGTGACTTCTCAAGTTCTCTCGATAACCTATCAAAACCCTACCATATAAAAAATAATAATAAGCAATTATGTAAATTATAATGTAAATAATAATAATAATAAATGGAATAATTAATAATTATATCTGGATGAATTTTATCAATTAAGAATTATGAAATAGAATGTTTAACGGGGAGAGAAAACACAAACAAGATCTTGACACCATATATATTCAGGAATAATAGCATTATTACTTACAACTTGTAATTCCTTGCCTTTTCTCTTCAACTTTTGATATCTTTCATATGGTACCATTGACAGGTTGTTATTATTGTTACTATTATTATGATTGTTACCGTTATTATTAGTGTGGTTATTGCTTTGTGCCATACTTTTTCTTTTCATAATTAAAAAGAAAGTTAAAGGTTATTTTTTATTACTTATTTATTAAGTTATTTAAAATTATTTTTTTGAAGAATAAATGATTTTGAATACAAAAAAGTGGGTTTTTTTTTGTGGAAAAGAAAAAAAATTTTTCCTTCTAAATAAATAAATTATTATATATATATGTGTGTATGTGTGTGTGTATATAGAAATATATATGGATGTGGTCGATAAATGCACAAAGAAAGAAATAAAGGAAGAAAGAATAATAATTACTTACCAACAAACAAAAAAAAGAATAAATTTTTTAAGGAAAGATCTGGAAAAATATTTTTATTTTTGAATGTATGTGTAAGAGCGTTTAAATATTTATTTAGAAAGTAAAGCGTAGTGTATGGAGTATGTAGTAATGTTGTGGTAATAATGTAGTGACTGTAATGTAGTTATATACTAATATTAATAATAATATTCAAAGTAAGAATGTTTCTGTATTTAATTTTATTTTGAGAATAAAAGAAGTAATCCATATTTTTATAAAATTTTTTTATAAAAATTCTTTATATATATATATATATATATATATTTATTTAAGGGGGGGTTTGATAATTATTATTTTATTATATTTGGTGGGAAGGTGAATGAAAAGTTCTCTTTCTTTTGGAGGAAGTTATAATAATTTGGATTCTAATTGGTTGAATTAAATCTTTGCCATGTTACACGATTTTGAATGATGGTAGCACAATCCTTTAGAAAAAAAATTTTCCTTGGTTTCCTGTTTTTTAAATGTGTAACAACACATTTTCACCTGGATGCTACATTTTATTACGTAGAAGGATTTGGCTGTATTTAATAAAATAATAATAATAATAATACAAAATTAATGGTTTACCCGTCTTTAGAAAATTTAAAATGTTGTTCATATCTAGAGAACTGGGTTTTACATGATTAATTAATATCAATACCAAGTAAGTAATCAACAGCCAACGATTAATCAATATGTATGTAATATATATGGATGTTTCAATGATGACGACGATCGGCAAAGGCAAAAAATACACATCATATAATAACTACGTAAGACAATAATCAAATAAAATTATTATCAATATGATTATTATAATAAAAATAGAATATATCCAATACAAATTTATTAATTATTGTAAAACGTTTTAATCAATAATATTTATTTTTTCTCATAAAAATAGAATCAGGAAATATTTCAATTAGTGTGAGAAAAAAATAAATTATCTTTAAATTAATTTATCTTTCAAAGGGGAGAGTGATTAAAGAAAGGAAATTTTGTTTGTAACAAAAAAATTTTTATCTTTCAACTGGTATTTAATGAAACACAGAATTTCCTTTCTTGGGGCTAAAGAAATGTAGATCTTCAGTAGTTGCACAACAACAAAAACAGTCATCATCATCGTATCATCGTCAAAAAATGGTACTGATAAGATGGAAAAAATCCCTTGTGCTATTGACAATATTAAGATTGCATTATTTATTTATTATCAAGATAATCTTATATAATTAATTTATCAAGAGTAATTAATTATAATTGATACTATAATAATATTAATAAATATAAATATAAATAAATAATACGGATTTTCCCTAGTCACCAAATTTCTCATTTCATTCCTATTTCTCATTTCATTCCTATTTCTCATTCACATCCCATTCTCATCCCAATTGCAATTAATTCATCTTATTCATTAACTCTTTAATTATTCAAAATGAAAAGATTCATCACTCATCAAATCACTACTAAATATTGCAACAATTCAAATAAATATATTCGTCGAAGTTATAATGCTTCAAATAAATTATTTGATGTAAGTTCTCAAGTTTTTTCTCATCGATTTGAAAGGGATTTTTTTTAAAATTACTTTTTTTTGTTTACTTAGACAGCAGTTTCAGAACATAAAAATGATTCATCATTGTTCGTATCAGAACCAAAAAAAAAAGTAGAAGCTGATAGGGTAAGTAAAAAAATCTATTTCCCAATTATTTTCATTTAAAATAACTGTAATTAACTCTTTTAATATTTATAGGATTTAATATTAGAAGTGTTACATACAGCTCCTAACCAACGTGAAATACAATCATATCTTAAACGATTCACGCCTTTCGTTAATAAAATACAAAAAACTTCAAAGAACACCATAACACCACTAAAAAAAGCATTAGAAACACCACAAGCAGCAGAAGTATCGGCAGCAGCAACGACAACAGCAACTTCATCAGCATCCATAGACTCAACTCCAACAAAACCTTCAACTGCACAAGAACAATCCAAATTATTGATGTCATCCATCCAAAAAGCAGAGTTTGTTGATTCATTGTTTGCAACAAGATTTGAACATATTGCTTTAATAAAATTACAAGGTCCTTTTGTCCCTCTAAATTTAAATTATGTAGCAAAAACTTTGGTTCATCTGCAAAAGTTGGGTCTGATGTCAATCGTGGTATTGGATAATGATGAATGGAGGGAGTTGATGCGGGAAGGCCCTTCCTCATTTGTCAAATTAAGACATTGGATGATGGAGAATGCTACTGATGTTTCTCAAGCAATTGAAAATTGTGGTGGAAGAGCAACACCGATTTATAATGGTATTTTCTCGCTCAAAAATACAAATCGCAATAGCAATGGTTTTTTATCTACTAATACTAAAATTGATGTATCACTATCATGGCTTCAGTCAACGTTAAAATTAGGTCAAATTCCAATGATTCTTCCAATAGCATTAGATGAACAATCTATTCAAAAAACTCTATCACCAAATGATGGAATGATTGCATTAACAAAAGCATTATCGAATCTACCCGAAAACAACAGTTTAAACATAAAAAATCCTAAATTGGAACCAATGAGAATCATAGTTATAAATGAAGAAGGTGGTGTACCTGCTGAAGATCGTAAAGGCTCACATGTTTTCATTAATATTCAACAAGAATATGATGACATAAAAGAAAGTTATAAAGTCAATCCACAATGGAAATTAACTCATCCTACAGGATTAGAAAACTTTGAGATGATCAAATCTTGTCTAGAGATATGCCCTTCAACAACATCTGCTATAATGGTTCCATCATTTTCACCAACAGGCCTGATATCTAATCTGATAACTGATAAACCTTTATTCTCTTCATCTTTACCTCTGAATGCTCGAACCACTCCATCCACCTCAACCACTGTTATACGATATGGACTTCATGTCTATTATCATCACTCATTATCAAATATTAATATTCCTTCACTGAGATCGTTAATAGAGAGTTCGTTTGATCGCAAGTTGGATGTTGATGAGTATGTTAAAAGATTAAAAAAATGTTCAAGAGAGATCATCGTGGCTGGTGATTACCAAGGTGCAGCCATAGTCACGATTGAAGATTGTGGTATTGCTTACTTGGATAAATTTGCTGTTGCCCCCAGCACTCAAGGTATTGGCGTAGCTGATATTCTATGGAAACAATTACAACTTAGGTTCCCAAACTTGTTATGGAGATCTCGTAATGATAATGTCATTAATAAATGGTTAATAAACATTTCATTTTAATTTTTTTTTATTGATAAAATATTTCTAAAAAATTATAATATTAAATATTAATATTTGTATTTGTTATGAATAGGTATTTTGAAAGATCTCATGGCAATTTAAAGGTTCCTGGCACTAATTGGATAATGTTTTGGCATGGCGATGAAGCAATTAATACATTAGACAAATGTATCAAAATTTGTCAAAATGTTCCTGTTTCATTTTACCCAAAAAGGCTACCAATTGGAAACAAATCACATGAAAAATATTGAATCCGTATCAACGTAATTCACCACTTGTTTATATGGGGTTATGAACATTTCACTTTATAATTGATAGATGCTTTTCATCAGCTTCATAAATAAGAGCAACCTGAATCACGTAAAGTCACATATGGTGAATAGTTGCATGAAGTTAGCAATTAGCTTTAACTTTGAAATCGTCAGATTGTAACTCTCATCACAAATTTACAATACCTACATTATTTCTAATCATTGTCATTATCATTACATCATCACCAACAATAATAACATTAAAATTATTTATTTATTATTTATTATTATTATTTATATTTTCAAAAAAATGATTTCATATAATGATTATTGATGTCTATTTTTAGAATATAATTAATATTAAGTATATATATATCGGGTGCTTTTATACCACCCCGTTAGTATTTAGGAAAAAATTCCTAATTTGACTGAAAATTTTTATTACAATAAATAAATAATTTTTTAATTTTTGAAAACGATCTTGCAAGCAAGTATATAATTGAAAGTTGGTATATGATGAATGCCTTAGCGAAATGCCATATGACATCACATATACACAAAATATTAACTTAGTTCTGCGTTGCTTTTCTTGTGACCTTCTCTCATACGTCATAATTGACCTACCCTGATTTCAAATAATGAATTGATTAACCTATTGTAGTATCTTTCGTAAAATGCCGTGATGGCATGATTTTCTTCCCCCCCCCCCCGCTTTCTTCAGCAACTTTTAAAAAAATTTTTTTATGTAAATAATGATGTAAAGATGATGTAATAATTATTTCAGCAATTGCACATACGTAAATTTGCAGATAGGTGAACTCCATGCAGTTGTGAATAATATATGTGTATATGCGTATAGTTTTCCTGATGCAATAAGATGCACGAAGGAAATACATCGTTCATACAATAAACAGCAAGCAAATACGATTAAAACGTGAAAAACAAGAAGCACTACTAAATATACAACAAGAAACATTGACTTGACTGAAAGTACAACAAGCGATCAAAAGAAATCATCATTCTATAATTAAATGATTCTCAGAAAACGGGCTACTTTATGCATTAGGTTCCTTTGCATTTTTGGGGTTTGAAGAGTGAACCTTTAACGGTCTGTCCCATGCATGTACGGTGGACATCTTGGTATGTGCTGAGCAATTTGCATGGGAACGAAAAGAATTTCTATTTCAATCTGACTCTAAGATTAAATGTAGATTTAATAAAATTTTTTTTAGTTTTGGTTTGGGAAATTGATTTGAACAGGGGGCAATGACCCAAGTTTTTTTAATTTTAACATGGTATGTAACATCTTTTACGGTGCGATGCAATTTATTAATATAGATTTTTCCATGCCAACTCTTTTACTTGGCTTTAGGAAGAAATGGACTGGACAATTAAAATTATAATCCCGAATGAAATTAATGGGATAATTAAATATATATATCTGTTGGACATTTCTTTATAGAAATCTTTTTAATGATCATATAATTAGAATGATTAAGTAAAATTAAGAAAGCAAATGTCGTCTCGTCGTTGTACAAAAAGACGACTTAATTTCTAAATATAAAAATAAAAATAAAATTGTTCGACTTTTTTATTTTAAAAAATAAATTATTTCTTCAAAAATGAGTTGGTAAATAGGCATTTTGGAAAATAAAAAATAATTTCATGATTATTTATTTAATTAACGTTTAAATTTATATTTTTCGTTTAAATTTTTTTTGTCTGTATGATATAGGAAAGGTACAACCAAAGCTATTGGTAGATTACCTCAGCAAATCAAACAAAAGACAAAACTTAGAAGTTGTAAGTTATCTGTTTCTTTTAAACATTTCTTAATTCTCATTATTATAAAATGAACAAGTTTAATAATTACTTTTTTTTAATAATTAGCAACGAAAGATTACGAATATAATGATGCGAGTAAGAAATTTGCTGAAGTAGCCAATCACACTGAAAAATTACATACAGACGTTGTAAAATTTAGAGATCAAGTTTCACGTGAGTGAGAATTTTAAAGATATATTCCTTTTCTTTAAATTTAAATTTCACTGTTTATTTAAATTTAATCACTCGTACACTCATACATATATATTTATGCATACATAAAGTTATGCTTAATCATCAAGCAAATTTATCCAATTTATTGGTAGAAGTATACAATCCTATACAAGGATTAGAACCAACTGATGGAGCAGTTGTACGTCGACAGAAAACATCTTCTCATTCAATAAAAGTCGTTGAAAGTTATTCACAAAATGCGAAAGATCTTAGGGACACCATCTTATCAGATTTGGTAAAATATATATTAATAAAACAAACAATTATTATAATTGTTTTTGTTATCATCTTAAAGATATAATCATAATATTAATTAGAATCATTGTTGTTAAAACTTAAAAAAATTAAAAAGGATTTACTTGATCATGAAGTTATCCATCCTATAGCTGATTTCTTAACGGTTATTAAATTGATCAAAAAAACGATTACAAAACGTGATCACAAAAAAGTTGATTATGAACGTTATTCTGCAAATGTAAAAAAATATAAAGACATGAAAGATAAAATATTAAGTGCAAGTGAAGAAAAAAACTTGTATAAGGTAAAAAAAGCTTTAAATGAACTAAAGCGTTATTTAAATATATCATAATAATAATTATAAACATTACAATAATAATATTTATTATTAGCAAGAAGATTTACTTAGTACAGCAACACAAGAATATGAATATTATAATAATTTACTTAAGAAAGAATTACCATTATTTTTCGATTATATGATTGAATTTATTGAGCCAGTATTTGAATCTTTTTATCGTATTCAAATAAGAATTTTCAGGCATTCAATAAAACGTTTGGAAAAAGTTGTAGATAAATCAGATATTGATATTGATTCTTCAATAGTAGACAGTTATGATGAAAGAGTTGAAGATGCAAAGAATCAAATTCAATCATTAACCTTATTAAATCGTGAAGCAAAATTAGCAAAATCTAATCCTGAAAACGGTAAATCGGTGGGGGGAGGTTTTAAAAACATTTTTTGATTAATTAATTGCTTAATTGTAAATTTTTTATTTTATTAAAAAAAAATTATAGTTCGTTTACGTAAACATGCTTCAAAGAGAGATGAGTCAACTTATAAATCAAGAGATTTATCAACATCACCATCATCATCATCATCATCAAATCGATCTTCCAACACTCAAACTTCAAAAAAATACTCTAATAGAAATGGTAATGATCATGATGATTCTGATAGCAATAATAATAGTGATTATGCTCGCAATAGAAAGAAAAATATAAAAAAATTTGATGATGATGATGGAGATGAAGATGAAAATGAAAATGAAGATGAACCACCTCCAGCATATTCAGCAACTCCATCAGTATCAGCTCGTAAAGCATCATTCAATTCAATGAATTCATCCTCTAATTCAAAACTTTTCCCAGTTAACAAAAAAATTCCATCACCAATCCCCCCTCCTATCCCAGCAAAACCAAAAATTGCATATGTCAAAGCATTATATGATTATGATGCACAGGCAGATGGCGATTTATCATTTCATAAAGGGGATAAAATTGAAGTGTTAAAAAGAACTCCTAATACTGATGATTGGTGGGAGGGAAAATTAAATGGTGTTACTGGTATTTTTCCAGGTAAATTTAAAAATTTTTCCTGTATGTGTGTGTGTTTAAATTTTTTGTTTTTTAAGAGATATTATTAATCAAATGATTGTTATTTTGCTTTAAAAATTTTTTAGGGAATTATGTTGAAGAATTATAAGATAATAGATAATTGTAAATAATATTTATATACAATTTTTTTTTTGTTGTTAATGTATGGTTCAAATGAGCCATTTGAATTAGTATTAATAATTTATACTGTACTTAATAAATAATTTATATGGATGGTGGATGACTTATTTTAATTTATTTGCAACATTGAAATAGTTAATCTATCCTACAAAATACTGTTATTTTTAAATAACATAATATATTGATGAGCAGTATGTGTTCTGGAGAAATCTGTTTCTGATAATCCAACTTTTTTAAAATTTTCCATTTCAGATGCTGGATTCCATGACAAAGTTTTAACATCAGGTAGTAAAATTGTAATAAATTCTTTTAATAAGGGTATTGCTGATTTATAATTGAGTGTTGGCAAATATTCTATTTCAATTAACATTCCTTTTTGTGGTGAATTTGAAGCATTAGCTGCACGTATTACAAAATCACCAATGCTATATGTTTGTCCCTAAACAACAACAAAAATTTAATTAATAATTATTCCCAACAAAAAATAAAATTTTGATTTTTTATAAAATTTTTTACCTCAAATTGAGCCATTTGTCTATTCAGCCAAAGATTTTTTAATCTTTTCAATATTCCTTCCATTTCTCTATCAGATTCTACAATAATATCATCTACCAAACAATAAAATTTATCTTTAAAAGCACCACTACTAAATGATATGGTATACATTGATTGTTGTTGTTGCAGCAACTGTTGCTGTTGTATTTGATGATGTTGCTTTAACAATTGGATTTGCTGTAATTGTTGCTGCTGCTGCAGCTGCTGCAGCTGTTGAAGTTGAAGTTGAAGTTGTTGAAGTTGTTGGTGTTGTTGTTGTCGTTGTTGCTGTTGTTGCTGTTGATGTAGCTGAAGTTGTTGAGGTGGTGTTCTTAAATAAAGAGTTGCATTGATTTTCCAATTATCTAAAAGTTTACCTGACAAATTTGATATTATTCGTTCACTCAAATCTAACAAATCTTGATACCCTCCATTGCTAATAAGTAATACACTGAATTAGAAAAAATATTATTATTTATATATTTTATATACATATTAATTTTCTAAAAAATATATTTATAAATATGGATGTCATCTATCTATACCATGTAATACCCATTTTTTTCTTTCCAAAAATACTTTACTTTTTCACATGTTACGCAAATAACGTGATTTTATTTGTAAAATATCAAATATACCTGACGACTGTCTAATATTTTCTAGTCCCTTAATTTAGGGTATAAAAATATTAATGGCTTACGAAGACATGAAACTCAAAATAAAGAATATGGATATCGTATAAATTTTAATTAATATTAAATTTTTTTATTACATTTATACATTTACAAAGATGACTAACATCATACATATACAAGCACACATATGAAATGATCTATAGTTTTTAATTATTATTATATATAATAGACTATTATTGTGATAACAGACTTAACAGCTTTAGGTAAATGTGCGAGGGTTGCATCTTTTATATGTAAAATTTCATTCTCCGAACGAGTCATCTAATTTTTGATTCGAATCAGTTCGGATCGAATTCGAATTGTACTTTGATTCGATTCGAATCTATAACATTCATTAGTATTAGTATTAGTATTAGTTACATTTATTATTAGATTTATTAATGAATTGTGCAACTGTAAATTGTATTACTTTCTATACATCATTACGCTATTGCCATCAATAATAATAACATTAGTGATATGGCCGAAACTACCTGAAATTAATTGGCCTAAACTTTGGCGAAACTAATTTAATGGCCCCGATGAGATTGGGCAAAATTATTTTTAAGTGTTAAAATAAAAGTACGTAGATTGATTTAGAACTTATTATATGTATTGGGCGAAACTACCTTTTTTCAAAAATAGTTTCGGCCACCATCACTAAATAATATCCTTTATCATTTAAAAATCATTAATTTAAAAATATACACAATCTTGGTTTAGCAGATAGTTTGGACAATTAGAAATTTTTTCCAAAAAACCGTTATTACCAATACAGTCAAACCTGCGGACTATAATAATAATAATAATAATAATAATAATAATAATAATAATAATAATAATAATAATAATAATAATAATAATAATAATTAAATACTTGTCATAACGGATTTTTAAAATTATTCGCATATTAATATTAATATTAATATAAAAATCCGTTGTGGCAAGATTAGCAATAATGGATTTTAAACAAAATCTGACAAGGTTTGACTGTATTAAGAAATCCATTATATTAAGAAGAATTTTATTATCATTATAGTTTTAATTTATTTATTATTATTAAATCTCAATCCATTAATATCTATTAAATCAAGGCACACTACTTTGAGATTCACTGTGTAATATAAATTTAATTTGCGTTTTTATAATGTAGGAAGATAATGGATAGAACCTGCATAGATGCCTAAAAGAATATGTTAGATTTATTGGTCCTTTAATGAACCATATAATAGCCTTTTGTGCATTGTCCAACTTTTGGGACATTGTGAGATTTTCTTTGAATTGGTTTCTTAAATTTTTCATGCATGCCATGGTCATAGTATTATTATTACTTTGGTGATGCAATGTTTTCTCTATTTATTTGTAATGATAATATCAACTGTCTTTGCTGTACTATTAAGGAGCAAATTCAAAAGAAAGGTAAAACTAAAATTATTCTGTGATCGGGCGGGACAAGTGTTTACTTATAGCCAACTAAGCCATTTCTTTTTTGGCAGGTGGTGGAAGAGAATGTCTCCATTTGAAATTAATTATTTTAAAAAATTGTGATGATTTTGTTATTATCCTGATTCTAAATAATTCATATATAATTATTAAATGATGAATCTTACACCGATCCTGATGATGCTAGTGAGAAGGAAAATATTCAGATGGAACATCAATGTGAAAAAAGAAAAGCAGCTGATACCTCATTGTGATAGTAATAGTAAAATCGAGATCAACATGGAAGTATTAGTTTTATTTATTTTATTTGTTTATTATTTACTATTTATCAATCTTTAACTCATTATTATATAATTTGTATGTTGAATACTTGGTAAGTAATTCATTGATAGAAGAGAAAGATGATGACGATATTCCTTTAACCAGAAATTAGAACAGGTAGAGTATAACTGGAATGGCTGGACATGTAAGAAAATTTCATTTAAAATCTGTTGAAACAAAATTACTAATCGCGTTTTCATAATTTATAACAGAGATTTTTGAAACATGAATTAATTCTAATCCGTTGAAATGAAGTCCATCGAACAAGGATTATACTGTATTTAGAAAGATATTCAATAGATAGCAGATAAAGAAAATTTTATTGAGTTTTTATATAATATTAAAATCTATCAAGTTAATATGCTATATATTAACTCACAAAAATGACATTCTTGTATTGCTTAATCCTATAATTTGGAAGTTATATGACCAGTTAATAAAATTCCCGCCATGTTTTTTATTTTTCATTCAACGAAAGATCCACACAGAATTCAGCCAATTAGAATTTCATAACATTTCACCGAGTACTGAATTATACGAGAAACACCAAAAACAAAATATGTGCAGAATTTTCCTTTAACTTGGCGGTAAATATTTTTGCAGGTGACTGACTGTGTTAAAGACGGCGGATCTCGATTTGCGAGGAGTCTGACATCCATGATCTCCCAGTCATCCAGTTGCTTGTTTTGTTTTGCGCTCCCTGTATTGCGGAAGTCACGGCCACCGATGATGAGAATAACTTTTTGTTCTGGCAAGAAAAACGTACAATCCGTTCACTAACTCGAACAAAAACGTCAAGGTCCCTTGCATCTACAACACATCGAACCCGAGATTTTCCGCAATTGTGGTAGCATCAAAAAAGTCGCCTATTTTTACTACCGCAGGGGAGTTGTTCACGGGCGAAAACGTCGCTCAGATCATTTGCACGGACATTTTCAAACATGAAGCCACCTGCAAGATTTGTTAAAGGTTTTAAAGGGAGCTAAAGATATGGCAGGTTTTATCATAGAAAAAATATAAATCTGTAATTGTTTAGGAACTTATTGGTCTTCTTTTGACTCTCATTAATTGTGTTTTGCTTCTCCAGAGAGCCATGGACAAAATTTCCAATTCTCTATGGAGCTCAACGGAACATTGGCAGCGGCTTGATGAATTAGGAGAAGAAATGACTCCTCACTATTTAGCAATGAAGATACCGATTACAGTTAAGGTTAAACAATCTGTTAGAGGTTAGTTCTTAAAATATCAAATGACCAAATGCTTTGATTTTAGTTTTTAGGATTGACAGGATGTATTGTGGTGTTCGATGGCGGTTGATCATCAAACATATGTTACATCAATATAACAAATTATTATGTGCGGATTTTTTTAGTATCTTTATCAT
>CAJVPN010000155.1:0-40686 GCA_910592215.1 Entrophospora candida
AAATAAATATTTACATCAGATGAGAAGGTTAATAAATATAAATATAGAAATATGAATAGGAATAGTCTTTCATATGATACTGCGCAATCTGCGGCGTAGCCGTTATAATAATATATTTAGCGCATCACATGACTTCCGTAGTAAGTTCGTTCTAATTGGTTAATATTAGCCGGGTAATTGATAGGTCCAAGATTTACTATCTCACAGTACTAATCAAGATTATCAAATAACAAATGCCAATGCCACATTTATTAATAATGGATTTATTACTAAAATTAATATGAGTTTATGGCTAATTCATATTAAACAAATTTGAATTGGCAATTTTGTTTAATGTCAAAAAACATGAAAATATAGATTCAGATGTTGATTGTTGATAACCTTTTTAATACAAAACTTTAATTGTTAAATTTAATACTAATCAAAAATGAATGCCATGCTTTTTTAATAGTAATGAATGCAAAGATGAATACCATGTTTAATCATAAATGCATTGTTATTTGGTACTAATCAAGATTGTCAAATAACGAATGCCAATGCCACATTTATTTAGTAATAGATTTATTATATTTTTTGGCACATATCAATTTATTTTTTATTACTAATATTAATATGAATTTATGGCTAGTACATAATAATATAATATTTTCCAATTATGCCTTGCACAATTTGAAATGATTTATTTTCTTATTTATTATATAATATTGTATTATTAACGCCCATCCTTTTAAGAAAACATTAGGGATGGGCAGTAATGGCGCAGTAACCCGTCCGTCCTTCTTGAGATTTCCCCATGAATAATAGAAAAGGACGGGGGATGAGTTGCTGTGCCTTGACCGCGCCACGTCCGTCCCTCATAATTGCCCGTCCTTTTTTAATTATTTTGAAAAACACCTGTACCATTGCCCGTCCTTTTCTAGTATTAATGGGCTCAAACTTGAAAAGGACGAGGGACGGGTTCAAGCCACACCTGCCCGTCCCCCGTCCTTTTCAACAGGAGAGACCGTCCTATATAAGGAATGGATTTTCACAATTGATTTCAATTTTTTTATACAGTTTAAAATACTTTTACAAGGGTATTATGTAGCCCATTCTTGCAATAAATCATGTGTAAATAATTACACAAATTTGAAGCTTTACATTTTGTTGTTATCATATCTTTTGAATCCCTTTGAATCCCACAACTTTCATAATATGATTTACTCAAAGAGAAAATGTCTGAAATTAAACATTGCACAGAATGTAAAACCATCAAATCAGCTAAATTTTGTCAACTGAAAGGCAATAAATGGAAAGAGGCTGAGAACAACAACTTAGTGAAAGTAACATGTTGTTTTATGTAACATTTTTTATATGAAAATCTTTTAAAAAGAGAACATAGGAGAGTAAAAACCACAGATGCAGAAGGGGAAGAGGAAGAGGTAGGTGAAAAGATTGATTTCACTAGAGCCATCAAGGTCCTATATACAATTTTGATGAAATATGAAGATTGCTCCAAGAAATAGAACTATGCTTGAAGGGGTTTTTTGACCAACTCTATTTAGCAGCTCAGCCATTTGAATGTAATGAACAAATAATGGACCATATGAAGAGATTAATGGTGGTGTTCATGTGTTATCTTCTTGCTTTATTAAATAATACAAAAATTAACTCTTTTAAGTTTGACCTTGCATTCTATTTAGACTTGATAGATACAAGTCTTGGAGCAACCACAACATCAAGAGCAGTAGATCATAAAAAGAAGCAAGTTGCAGATGAACATGAGAAATATGTAGAGAATATATTCAAAAAATACATTCTTGCTGAATGTTAAAAATTATCATAGATTCACATCCAGTGACAATATGATACTACCAGTATATCAAGCACAAAATCAGTATCCTTTAATTACTAAAACTTTGTTACTTCTAGGAAACCATCTACAAACATTTTTTGCAATTATGTATATTGTGATTACACCAACTATACTAATTTGAATAATTGTAGTGTACTCATGTTATCACAATCATTGTCTACAAAGGTGACAATCTAAATGTTTGATATCTTCAAGTCAAAATCAAAAAAAATGTTAACACACTAAAAGAAAGTATGATGAAAAATATTAAATGAAAATGAATTTATTGAAAATAATGAAAATACAGTTGGTGATGATCCAGGTAAAGTTGGATCAGCAACAGATGACAGCAACAATGGAAATTTTATTAGAACATGCAAAAAAATTTTTTGGGTTGTAAATTTTGTTTTATTAAATAAATTTGTTTGATTTTTCATACATTGTTCATTTTTTGTCTCAATCTGTATCTTAAATTTGTTGTGTTTACAATCACTTTGTCAACATTCATTATATTAAGTTATTTTGATTATATTGAGAGATATGGTCAAAAGAAAAGTTAGGAAGAGAGTTAGTTATTCTTTGACCAAGTCAAAAACCAACCCTTTAAATACATTTTCAAGTAGTACAATTTAATTTATTAGACTATTTCAATGGTTTGTCACATGGTTGCTTCCAACTTCTTAAATTCATTAAGAAACAATTGTTGGTGAAGTGATTGTTGACAAATGAATCAAACCCATATTTATTTCTACATTATCAAATTCACGGTTTTAATTGGTCAATCAACAAATTTCATGGGTTAAATTTTGTGTTCCCAGAACGGTCCCTCCTGTTATTTTAAACTGTATAAAAAAAATTGAAATCAATTGTGAAAATCCATTCCTTATATAGGACGGTCTCTCCTGTTATTCGAATGATGTTGATTCAAATCAAATGAATGATTCAGAGTATTCGAATTACATCTATATTACAAGATATGGTGACATTTAATTCTAGAGCTAATTAATTTTTCATTAATGGTTGCAAAAACAATTTTATTATTTCAAAAAATATTTCATAATTAACTATATATAAACAAAATGAGAAAATGATAAAAAGATAAATGAATATATAATGAATAAATTTATAGCAGAGATTAGATTAATCATCTATTGATAATTCACCAATTTCATCAACCTCATTAATCCTTCCAACATTTTTTTCTTTACAATTATTATTAAAATCTAATGCTTGTTAATTAAATAAAAATCTTGTTAGCAATAATTAATGGACAGTAAATCTTAATTAATTAATAATTTAATTAATTTATTTACTTTTGTTAAAATCGACACTTAAGAGAAGAGAGCTGATATCAAGATTATTTAATGAACTATTGTTACTTGTATAATCTTTTAAGCTTTTTGATTTAGTAATTTCATCTTCTAATATTCTACTTGTGTGATATGTATCTGGGTGTGGTTTGTGTACTTGCTGTGAATTGTTATTACTACCACCACCATTGCTGCTACCATTATTAAAATCAATTTCATGGTTTTTAGTTTTAGAAAATTTGAATAATCTTTTTATTAAGCTATTGTTGTTATTGTTTTTCAAACTTTCATTTTTAAAAATTTCTTCTAGTTTATTTTTAGCAAAGTCAAAAAGCTCTATAATATCTGGCCTTTTAGATGGATCTACATCCCAACATCTTTGCATCATGTGTGCATAATCAACAGGCATTCCAGGTAACACTGGTGGTCGTAAACCTTCACATATGTCAAATATTAAATGGCAATTATGACCTCTATCATCAAATGGTGGATAGCCTGCAAATATTTCCCACATAAGCATCCCAACGCTATAAATGTCTGTTTCTTTAGTATTCTTTGCATTAATTTTACCTCTAAGCAGTTCAGGTGCAACATATGATATAATTCCATATATTTTATTTGGTGATTTTTCATCAACTGGTCCACATAATCCTAAATCTGTAATATAACAATTACCACCTTGTAATAATATATTACCACTATGTAAATCACAATGGATTAAATCTTTTCCATGTATACGATATAATGCCTCACATAAATATCTAAAGATTGTAATTCTATTTTTTAATGTTAAATTTGAATGATTTTGTTGTAAATAATCCCTTAAATTTCCATCTTCATGGTAATTAAGAACCATCATATAGTTTCCATTGTCTGGGAATTTAGTTATACCAAAACATGAAACAATCAGCGGTGATTTAATTTTACAATAATTCATTGCCTGTAATTAAATATATAATAACCAGTTAATATTATATAATATTATTTATTTTGATATTAAAAAAAAAAGAGTACCTCATTAAAAAATGCTTTTCCTGGATTACTTGAATTGTTTAAACATTTTAATGCTACACCAACAGTTCCACCATAAATAAATTCCTTTTTATTTTCATCATAATCAAATATTTCTCCCCTTGTCCATGTGGCAGCATAAATTGAACTAAATCCACCTTCAGTTAATTTTTTAACATTTGTGAATTGATCAAAAGGTATCCATTCTAAAATATAATTTGGCAAAGATGATTTCATTTGACATTGTTGAATAAAATCATCAATTATGACATTTTCAGATGTCCAAGTGCTAAAAAGACTCTGTAATTGTAAACTAATGCAACTTTCACAGAATCTATCAGAGTATTTCGTTGATTTACACTTGTTACATTCTTTTGGTTTGCCTTTTTTATTTCTTGCATTTCTTAATTCAAAATCATAAATAAAACTTTCTTTACAATATCGTTTTTCATTTTCAGAAAGCTCTTTATTTTTTTTGACTAATGAAAAAAAATAATCTTTTCTACTTTCTTTATCAGAATTAGCCAGAGTATTATTATAAATTTCATTATTAATTTTATATACAAAGCTCCTTCTTTCTGTTGATAACAATTTATGAAATGACATTTTAACTTTATTTATAAAAAAAAAATGTATTTTGAAAGATAAAATTTAAATTTTGAATGAGTGTAACAAATAATAATATAAACAATAAACGTGATAAAAATCGATTTTTCTTTATTATTATTATTATTATTATTATAAGTAAATGAAAAGTTTAATTCACCTTTAGTAAAATTAATTCATTTAATGATGTATGAAGAAATTTCTGACATGACTAAGTATTGGCTAAAGACAGTTTCTCGCCAATGGTCATTTTAAAAACATTCGGAGAAAGTATTAAAAACAATGGTAATAAAATATATAAGGAGTTTTTTCTGTTTCTAATAATATTTCAATATCTGTTTCATCACTTGCCATCTCCTCTTACTCATCATTAATTATTGAAATCCTGATCAATATTTTTTTATATTTTATTTGATACTTGAAAAAATCCATATTATAACGCCAAATTCGTCGTAATTCATTAATTTCGATAGTATAATTTATTATAAATTATTATCGGATCATTTAATAAGCACATTGAGTATTTGGATGGTGCCTTTGTGATTACTTTTCAAGGACAAAAAGTCCTGACATAGGAGAGACTCTATAAGTTCTTTGATTAATCCCTTCCATTACATCATATCTTGGACAATATTTGAACCCAGGAACAAATTTTAATTTCTGAGATTCAAACATTAAATGTTAAATATAAATTGATTTTCATCAATAGAATGTTTGCATTTTAAAGGTTATAACCGTTTAATAAGGATTGTGAGGGTGTATATCTTCAAAGAAACAATAGAAGTCTGATCTTTTTAAGTTTTTACCTGTGAGGTATATGAGTTCAATATTAAACAGTGATGTTTCAATAGAAGCTTCTATAAGAAGGAGGAATGTTTGATCATTAAATTATGATGCGAGTGTTAAATGTGTAAATAGTAGAAGCCAGTGTTTTATTATGTTCAGGTTTCTTGACAAATAGTAGTGCTTAATTGTAGACAGTAACAATAATTCCTGGATTAACAACTAAATTATTTTTTCCGTTTCATCATAAACCCCTTCCTTTGTTCACGTAGTAGTATAAACTACTTTTGTTGATTTTGTTAATTTTGTTGTATGATTTGGAACATCTAATAAAAAGATTTTGTAGATGCAGGCTAAGAGCAATATCTATTTGAGCACATTGCTGGCTTACACTTATTACATTCTCATTTATGATTAATTCAAAATCATAAATCAATCTTTACAATATTTTTTTTTTCAGAAAGTGATTTATTTCTATCAGGCGTATTTATTAAGTGAATATTTCATTATGAATTTTATGTCTCTTCTAAAATCTTTACAAATAAATTTTATTTCAAAAATGTTGGTCGATAAGTTTTATGGTTTATGACTCTAGCTTTAAATTTTTTTTAGAGACAACAAAAAATTTTAATATAAAAATGCTTCTTTATCCATTTAATTCAGAGCCAAATGGTCGGTCGTATTTAGATATTTCAATGTATGTCAGAAATCAGGCCTGCAGCTTTCTTTTGAATTCTAGATAGTATACAGTATATTAAGTCGAGTATTTGCAGACTTGTTTTATAAGACTTTTCTGCAAATGAAAATGTTAATGGTACAAATAATTATTAAATAAGAATCATTTGGAAATGTATAATTAATGGATCAAGTGAAGTTTACAACGAAAATTACGATTGTTATTTATACATAAATATAATTAATTTCAGATTTTTATCTATGTTATTGAATTTTAGGCGATTTATTTAAACGCATTATTTGCTGGCTTATCTTAAAAGTACTTTCTTGGAAATAAAAACATCTATAAATTGGCGAAGCAAATATGTTGGCGACGACGATTACTTTTTTCATTTATAATTGTTAAACATTTACATAGTTAGCTTTTATCTTAATGTGGCTTTTTAAATGACTCAATTTGATCAAGGATTGGACCACTTGTCATAGAAGAGCTTTCTTCTGGCTATAGCAAGTATTTGACGAAGCTTAAATGTTTATATTGTTGTTGATATTTTACTCTAGATTAGTAGCCAACCAGTTGGCTTTCTTTGATATTTTTCGTTGACAAAATTTAACCAACTTCTCATAAAAGCAAAATTATGAATAATCAATATGGAATAATTTATTTTATTAACTAAAATAATCATGCTCTGGTAACACTTGCTCAAGTCCTTCGCTTCTATCTTTTTCTTGGATTCTTTTGTATTCTTGGTATTGACTCATATTTAAAAAAAATTTTGATTGATAATTGACAAAAAGTCCAAGACGAGGGAACCAGGCATTCGTTGACAACCATACTAGAAATCTTGTTATTTGGAATCAAGCATAATTTGAGAATTTTATTATTATTACACTAGTCATAATGAACTTCAATAAATCATATGAATAATCAACTTAATAATAATTTATTCTTTGCTAGTTCCTTTAGTAAGGAAATCTGGGTTTATTTCTTGGGTAAAATTTTTTTTTCATAATCAAAATTACCCGTTTTCTCACAAATTCCTTTCAAAAATTTATCAACTCAAATACCAACTACTTTTCTTTTTTTTGTAATTCATTGCACACTCATAAATCTCACTTGTAATCCCAACCTCTCCTCATTTTTTCAACTATTTCATTCATACATTCGCAAAATCTTTCTTGAACTTCTCAAATTGCTCTTTTAATAAGAGCCACATTTATTTCCTGAAAGCTCTTTTGGTTTATTTTTTATTCAATCAATTGTTTGAAATAAAAAAAACCACACAAGAATTAGTCACATATTAAAGAAAAATCTTAAAGGCATAATTCTAATGTGCAATATTAATATTAATAGATATAATTTAATATTAATATTAACATTAGCAAGTATTCTTTGTTTAAAACAACAATACTAATAATTATTATTATTAATAACAACAATAATTAATTATTATTATCTCTATAAACAATTGGTTTTCTATGGTATGTTTAATAGAAGAAAAAACTAAGATGATAAATTTTTTTTATCAAACTTGATGATGATGCCTTCCCACAACAGATGCACGGGACACATAATGCCAAAATTATTATATAAAAAAATTGATTTATTTAACAAAAAAAAGTAACAAACAATTTAAATCATCCTATTAAGGAAAAGCGCACATCTTCTTAAAATCGCACCCAATCTGATCACTAAAAAGTTCTTTAAACCTGTTCCAGTCACAATACTCACTTCCACAACCCGGAATCACAAATGGTTCAAAGTTAAATACCGCTCTTATCTTTACATTATCCTTGTGATCACCTGAACAAGAATATACTTCCCAATAAAGTGTAGAAGTCCAGGGTATACTTGCATATCCTGTAAACTTGACTTTTTTAATTTGTTCAAAGGTTAAATCTGCCGTGAGTGGATGTTTTTCTTTAAATAATCCCTGTGATCAAAAGGCAATATAGATGTTATCATCAAAGAACAGAAGATGAAATAAAAATGAAAATTTTCACATACCAGTAAAGTAAATGTTAAAAGTAAAGTAAATCCATGAGTATTCTTCAAATCAGCTATCATAAAAGACTTCCCACTTAAATAATCATCAACTCCATTTACAAGTTGAGTAATATAGCGACAGGCCATTTGTTTATTAAAAGGATGTCCATATTGTAATGTATAATAATCGGAAATATCCCAATAATATCGTAATAATAGAAGTTCTTTACGGCTTAGTAATGAACACCATGTGTCAGCTCGATTAAAATGAACGACCCAAAACTGGCAATTAGTAAACATAAATGGTAATAAATGTGGATCAAGAGGCGGACTAAGACCATGTTCATCAGAAAGACGTTTTGCAATTTGTGCTAGAGTCTTGTTGCCATATGAATAAAGCTGTTCATTGAGTAATGTATTGTTATTAGAAACAGTCTTAGCCCATCGTGGGCAGGCCCTGAATGGTGTCAAAATCTCATCTTGTTCCTATACAATATAATATTAATATATTAATATGTGTGTTAACAGAATTGAATAAAAATAGTTTATAAATGGCTGGCGTAATAAAATTTTTATACCTCCGGTACAGACGAAATGTATACAGGTTGACTTTTACAAGTGTCTAAAGAGCCTCTGCCATTAAATAATCCTTCGGAAAAGGACATTGCCGATGCACCACATCTTTAAACAATATTGAATGTTATATGTGTTAAAATAAAAAATAAGTAGGAATTCCAAACATGAAATTGTACCTTGAAACACCGCTACTTTGAAATTTTACAACTTCAGGATCGTATTTAACTCCCTTCCAAAATTCTGGGTATCTTTGACGAGACTGCTTACCATCAAAAAACGGTTCGATTTCTCCTCGTTTGATCAATTGAAAATTTTTACTCATCGGGAAAACATTTTTATACTTTATATAAAAAGAAAGATGTTTTTTCAGTTATGATAAATTTTACTGAATATGACAAATAATGTTTATTACCCATTCTTTTGCAATAGGAACATTAGCAAATATTTTTTCCAATTTTTCATAAGCATTAATATCATCTGGGGTTGGATGTCTTGCTCCTAATAATTGTTTTAAAAAGATTATTTGATGCGGTCAAATTTGTACATGTTTGTATACGAAATAATATTCACCGTGTCTAGTGCTCAAATGTAACTGTATTAATTTACATTTATCAGGATAATTTATGGGTTTAACATGACGAGAAAAGGCAGTCCGTGCTGGTTCAAGGTAAAATAAATGGCTGTTTATAAGTTGTTCTGGAGAATGCTTGTACACGTGGTGGCATTGTGTTGGATTATATGAAACAAATAAAGCAAAGATAAAAATTGAATATATAATGTGGTGTGAAAACTTCATCTTCTTTAGAATTGCAGGTTGCATTTGTTTCAAGAAAAGAAAATACCTTTTTTTTTATATATTACGCGAGGTCGATTATATAAGTCTAATAACAAGATTGAGCTGTATTACGAATATGAATTTGTATTATGAGAATAAAGATTTTTTAATTCTTCACAAATATCTGAGCAAATTTATAGTGCTGCGAGTAGAACATTTGAAAGCCTACGTCATGAGTAAAATGCTTAAAAGCAGCAAATAAGATCTAAAAATAACGATTTAATTTATTAGATTAACATTAATATTAAATTCAAAATAGATTTCGAGTATATATGCATGATTTTTAAAATTAATTCATGTGTAAATTTTAAAATAGTACATATTTGATGAATCTGAATTTCACTCTTATCAATAATATATATTTACGATTGCGTGAGATCAGTAATTAATAAATAAATACAAAGAAGAATTGATCCGATTAAACTATTTCCATTTACTAGTGTGAATAAACAGAAATTTATACACTCATCAACAAATAAATGGTTCTTGGTTTTGAAAAAAAGCCATTCTAAGTTAATTTACTACGAAATTGATACTCTAAAACAGTTAAAATAGGTTTAGAGTTATTGCATCGTAAAACAATAAAGTAATAATTTACAAACTAGTTTTAATAATTATTTTTTTTAAAATTGTTATGAACACTCACTGAAAAGTTATTACCAGTAAAAAGCTCTACATGGATATTTACAAAATTCTATCCAAGTCCAATAGTTAATTGTAAAAGTATGTTGCTCGAGGACTCTTTATTTATTCTTGATAGAATTGCTTCACACCCTTGTCGTAAAGGAAAATGATATTCAATCAACTAAAGCAGCATCATATCGCTATCTCCGAATTTGAAGACAATGTATACTTAAAATTTTATGGTGAATACAAGAGTTCACCTATCTGTGATCTTACAAAAGGCAATTAAATGCTTGTGCAATATTTCTGGTGTATATTATGTATGTTATCCATTTTCTCGATTCGTATTTTATTCTAGGATCAGCAAAATTACACAGCACAAACAGATCAAGATGAAGATATTGAAAAGGCAGCAGCAGCAGAATATAAGAGCCATACCTCAGAACATGCATATATACACAAAGAGAAGACAAAGTTGATTTGACGGGCATAACTTTAGAATAATATTATAGCTATCATTTTGAAAAAGACTTCCCTAATTATGTAATCATAAAGATTCACTTTTATTCGTGATTTTTCTTTCTTCGTGGAAAACTTTATAGGTAATTTTTTCTTTCTTTAAATAATCACCAAGCATCTGGGTATTATTTATTTTGAAAGCATGAAAGGAATTTTTCTCACCTTAAAACACATCTAATAATGTTGTAGTTCTATTTCATATTTGTCCTATATAATTTAGGTAAAATATGCAATAAAAGGCATCAAACATTACGGCTGTTGATATTATAATCACATTGCATTAGTGACGTGAGTTTAACAAAATTTCACACTGAAATTATTTTTTGCAAAAACTAAAGTTACACCAACGTGATTTTATATCTGAAAAAAATTTTTTTTTGCATATATTAATATATAATAAAAATGCCAATTTCAAAAAGAAGAAAAGAAAGTAAATAAATTTAAATAAATATATATATTGATAATAGTATTTTGCTAATAAATGAAATTTAATTTAATAAATTTTTAAAGTAAATTTGGGAAAAGTTTCCAAACAAAATAAAGAAGGCAAAAAAGAATTGATTGAAACGGTATGAATATTATTACATCATTATTTTAACCAATCAATCGATTAACGATCGCTTTTTCATATAATGATGATGTTAATGTAAAATTTTCCTTTAAATATATTATTTATTAAAGATTCAAAGCTATGTAGCAAATTATAATTATATTTGGAGATTAGAACCTGAAGGTATGAGAAATTTATTTTTACAACAGATCAGAGCTGATTGGGCTCATAAGGGAAAGTAAGTAAATCAATTATTATTATTATTATGATTATAATAAGAATAGTAATAGTAATAATATAAATAGTTATATTTTATTAAATTACATTTATTTAATTAATGATTTGATAGAATAATATTTTGTAAAAGAACACTTATGCAAAAGGCAATTGGAGTTGACGAAAGTGATGAGTTTGAATTGAATTTATCAGAGTTTTCCAAAGTAATTATTATTTAATATATTTATATATTTGAGTAATAATTATGTGTATATATGCATTCTCTAATTTCTTCACACCTCCCTTCTCTCTTTTTCACTTTCACATTCATGTATAACAGTTACTCAAAGGAGATGGTGGCCTATTATTTACTAATGAATCAGTGGAAAGTGTCGAAGATTATTTTGAAAGTTTTATTAAAAAAGATCATGCCAGACCTGGAAATATTGCCAATGGAACAATTATAATACCTGAGGGTATAGTTCGATATAATTTTGGGAGTGCTAGTAATAATTATTCCAATGGAGGATTCCCAATACCGGTCACAATGTCAAAACAATTGGAGAAATTGGGAATGCCAGTTGTTGTAGAAAGAGAACATTTGGTGCTTAAATCTGATTATAAAATTTGCAATATTGGTGATAAACTTAGCATTGAGCAAGCACATTTATTGGTAAATGATAACTATTTATTTTATTACTTTATCAATTAATTAGTAGATTAGTTGATAATAATGTTTTTTTTTATATTAATGATATTTACATCTCATCATCATCATTGTTGTTATTATTATAGAAATTATTACAAATTACCATTTCAGAATTTAAACTTAAACTTACTCATTATTATGATAAATCAACTAAAGAAGTAAAAGTTCTTTGAGGATTTCTCTTTCCAAAAAAAAAAAACCAACCAAGTTCTATTTATTACACAAATCAAAACAATAATCAACACTCACAATGAATCTATGTATATAGATATTATTTAAATGATTTTCTACATTATTATCATTATTCTATTTCTGATTCTTCTGGCGCAAAAAGCATTTATATTAATTGTTAATAAAATAACAATCATTTATTAATCTGGTTAAAAAAAATATATATATTCTCTTGATAGGATTGGGTGCTTTTGTGCTACATCCCACGTGATTAAGACATCAATCAATCCTTGATTATATAAATCAGCAAGACGTAATAATTTATTTATTTCAAAATTAATCATGATTGAAAAGGTCTGAAATTTGTCACACAAGATGACCAACATGTAATGTTATGTACATGGAAGCTTTCCAAATACTTTTCATTGGAAATTCTTCACCATCAGTTCAATCGCTTACCTTCTTTAACTCAAAGACTAATTTTACTGCATCTTGTTCACAAAGTGCTTTAGATTCAAAAACAACCACATCTGCTGTGCCATGAGGAATCCCAGTATTCCAATAGCGCTTATTTGTATGTATATCTTTTACTACATGTCTTGCAAGAAAGTCAGACCCAAAGGAAGACATCTTGAATATAATTGGTGTATTGAGTTGCATGTGAGTCCTCATCACCCTCCCCTCATGTAAATGGTTAAGGATATCCATTCAACTTGCTGACATGCATTATAGTATGTTGCAAGCCTAATTCTTTTTTGAGTATTCATGCTGGATATTGAAAATGTCTTCTCACTATCAAAATGTCCTTTTGAATCCAGTGAGTTCAGTCTTCACCTCTTCAAGTGAACTCAATATATCTCCTTTTTCTTGATAATATTAATGTATATACCATAATGAGAATCAGCATGGATATGATAATTAATTAACACCATAAATAGTGTATAAAAGCAATAATGATACTTACCTACACCAACTAAAAAAGGGTAATTCCAAAACGAATAATAATTAATAGATAATAGAAGAAAACAATTTAAAAAATTTAATTTCAAAGTATTGAAGGAAAAAAGCATAAGTTAGTCAGTGTTGTAAGCAGTATACCAAATAAATAAATGAAATGGAAAATAATTTTTGTTACCTTTTTCTTTGCCAAACTCAACTAATGTGTCTTGTAACTTCTTTACTTGCTCCCACTTATCATCTTTGTCATTCACCAACCTTTTCTTTTCTTCTTTACCCTCTCTTCACACCTTTTCTTCTGTTCTTCATTACTGAATTCTCCCTTATATAACTCTTCTTCCAACTCGTTCAACTTCTCCCCCTTATACCTTCCCTCTTCCCAGTTGAAAGTAAGCATTTTTTAAACGTTACTGTGAATGAAAAAAATATTTATTGTAAATATTTATTGATTATGTTTAATGATGGTTATTAGGAGTTGTTATTTGAATTTTTTTTTTACCTGAAAATAAATGAACTGTGATGCTTTTGTAACATTCCAATACAAGGCAGGACTATTTACCTCATTTCAATGTCAATGAGAAAAAAACAAAGATTTAACACAAAGCAAAATACCAATTGTTTACTATCTTGATAAGGATCTTATAGTTACCCAGCAATATCTGCCCATGTTTTGAAGCACACGTAAATCTCAGAATATTACATTAAAATATTACAGTCAAACCTCGATAAGCCGAACTTTTGGAAATCACAAGAATAGGATCAGCTTATCAAAATTCGATTTACGATACAAACAGGGCTGGCAGCGTAAAGGGTTAAAAGCCTAATTTAGTAATAATCATCTTGACTAAACTTGACTAAACAACCATTTTTTAAACCGAATTTTATCATTATAAGATATTTTTATTATTTTGTACAAACCATTAAGTTCGGTTTATCAAGTAAAGTATATAGAAATTATAATAAAATTAAAAAGAACGGTGGTGGTTATTACCACTACTCGTCACTCTAGTTTTTTATTAATCATTAAAAAAATAGATTTTGAATACATAATAATTGATGCTCCGAATGAATATATATATAGTAATAAGTGTGTAATTTATAATATTGTGACTCCAAAGAAATATTATCGCTATGAAAGTTTTGGCATTTTTTAACATTGTATCACTATAATGATGGCGTGATTTCATGGTTTAATGTACTCGAAATATCTCTACGTTAGTGTTACGAAAAAAACGTGGGACAGCTTCCTATTTACATGTTTTGAATTTAATAAAATAGACTATTGTCTTGACCCAAGTGATGTGTTTCACGATGAAGACGACGCCAACTTGATTTTAACGTTAACGTGGATCTCGCATAGCACATCATGCATGATTATGCAATGTGTAAAATTGGTTTTTGTAGTAATTTATTAGACTACTCGATAAATGCACCATTTGGTCACGAAATAGTCTATTTTATCAAAAATTGCAGGATACTAGTATGCTTCGGTTTAAAAACTTGTTTCAAGTATAATTATTTTGTGGTAAATCACATAACATGGAATAATTAGAATAAAGCATGTAAATGGTCATTATCAAGTACTTTAAACAATTGGCTGCTGTGTCCGACTAATTGATTTTACATGCGTATTACAATAATTCAAATAAGAATTTACTTTTTTATTTTATTTTAATTGTTCGCGCAACAAAAATTGAATTATTATTAACACGAGTCATGTAATATTTAATTAGACACGTCTTTATACGCAAAGCAAGTATTTTTCTTGACTGTTTGCATAACAAACATTGAATTATTGATTTTTTTTATATGAATCAAACAAACAAATTATGTAACATCGTAATCATAATTCATCTTCTTTAATTAACCACGTCTTTATACACGAAACAAATATCTTTTTTAACCGTTTGTATAACAAGCATTGGTTTATTAATTTTTTCGTAATCCATCTTTAATCAACAGCACCTTTATATGTAAGCAAAAAAACCTTTTAACTAGTAGCTATAATTAACTAGTTGCAACTAATTGCAGTATATAAAAATTGAATTGTGGTAGCGGTTGTGGCTAATTGTGGTTCCTATCTTTATTTCATGAACTTCAAGAAACCATCCACAAAATAGAATAGAAAAAAAGAGGAATGAACTCATTGAGCATGCCTAGAAATCAAATAATCAATGCTTATACTCTATTTCAAACAATGAAATATGATAAAAGAACCATCATGGAGAAATTTATTCAAAAAAAGCAAAATAATTTGTAAATGATGGGATTTATAAACAGTCTTCATCTATACAAAAAAGGGAGGGTTAGTGGAATGGAAAAGAGTAAGAGATTACTGATCTTTAATTAAGATCTTTTAAGATAAAAGAAGTGAAATATTTCTAGGTCGTGTTCTATGCAAAAAGCAAAAAATCCTACTCCTAATCAGTTCCAGTATGCAATAAATAAAAAGGGTGATAAAAGAAAACAAGAATCAATACACACCTAATTTTTACAACTTGCAACCAAAATCAGTAACACTGATAGAATGTACTAGAGCAACTATACATTTTTTAACAGGTGAGGAGCCAGGTCATTGACTTTCAACTGGAACTATTTTATGCTGGAATAAAGGAATTGCCACTTTGTGTCATCATCAAAATTGTCCAAAAGATACCAAATCACATTTTTATTCTTATGGAATAATGTGTGATGAAAGCACACATGGTGATAAAAACATATTTTTGTTTCGTTTTGCTCATTGTAATGAGGACAAAAATCAGTTCACAATTACTATTGCAACGATGGATGTCCTAGATAAATGCAATGGAAATACTGTAGCCAAAACAGTTAAAAAAAAAAAGTGCAAGGAAAATGAGATTAGTCCGAAAGAATGCAATTTTTGGCTCGCAGATAATACCTCTTATATGTCTGACTCCAAATTAGTGCAGTTGTTAAATTTACAATCTTCCTCCTACTGAATACCTTGTAGTCTGCATGCATTACAAATTGCAATAGCGAACTTTGAAATACAACACTTGGAAAAAACTAATTCTCCATCAGGCCTCTCTTCGGAACAAGTATGCCCATATAATCTTCTCAATTTAACATACCACTTACCTGGTGGATATAATGATAGTAATAAAGAAAACCCATTGAATATGAAATCTGACTTGATACATAAATTATACTGGCATTTATTTTAATATCCTTTAAAAACTTATCAAAAGCTAATCTCAAGCTGTTGGTTATACCAACTAACAACTGTTTAGCAATATTTGACAAATAAAATACTCGCCTAATGTTTGCAAAATGGCTTACTGCTGAGTCAGAACAATTGCAAAATGTTCTTGATGGATGTCTTAAAAAATAAAAGACATTCCTCAATTGGCTTGAAGATTCTAAACTAATTATTGAAGTAGAATACATGGTTAAATTTAGTGAAGTATTCTATAAAAAAGCCTTAAATTTTTAACTGGATTTGAGACTTTACCTCAAATAGTCACTGAAGATGAGGTAAGATGCCTGCCTTTTGGGAATTGTGCACATGAAATCCCAGATCAAGTTCTTATCTGGATAGATGAGCTCAGGAAAGCAGCAGAAAATCCAGTATTGATTTTTGAATGCTATCAAATTAAGAATACAATTACCTGAGAAAAAAATAAAAGATGGGAGTAGCATAGTGAACACTCTTGTCGATTGGATGTAATTGATCTGTGCAACAATTCAATTAAGGCCGATTTTTCGGTTCTCAATTTGAAAATGACCCAGTGATCCGTCTTTTATTTCTTCCAAAAACCAATCCGGCTGGTTGCGAGGACCGAAAAATCAAGTTTGTGCGGTCTAGTTTAAAGTAAAAAAGTAAGGTTGAGGATCAAAAAACTTATGTTATTGATGACACTTTTTTTTTTACATTGATATGTTGCTCTCCGCCTTCTCTACATATTGGTGAAAATAAGATCAACCATTTATTAATAGTTATGAAATTTCAAAGTTTTAGAAAAGCACTCCATAACGGACCATTTGATTTACGAAAAAATGTCCATTATAGAGAGAATCCGTTCTAAAGAGTAATAGTAATTATATATGGAACATAGCTTGTGCTTAAATTTTCTCAGTCTGTTATTATTATAGAACAATATCCGTTATAGAGAGATCCGTTATTATTGTAGAGAGTAAACGGTATGTTTAAATACATTATTCAAATGTACATATTTATTACTATTATTATTAAAATATTTTATTGTATGTCTGCCTATGAAATGAGACATGCTAAAATTTCTATTATTGCACACATCTAGGCATTCAAAATTTTCTAGATGGAAAGCCTTATTATAGTCAGACATACAATAAACCAATTATTATTATTGAATGCAGAAACATGCACTAATTACGTCAAAAATAACTAAAAAGTCGAGAAATGCTTGTAACTTACGTGGCACTTATTTTAAACTCTTGATTTTTCCATTATTGCATGCTAACTCGTATTTGTTTCCCATAAAAAGAAAATTCTCTGTTATATGAAGCTTTACATTCAAATGGTTGTTTTTCTAAGCCAAGTGGGTGGAAACAAAAGAATTGTGTAAAAAATAGTATGTAAAATAGACTTCACCATCTTTTTTGCAGGCCCTCTTTAATATCATAACTTCTGAATTCTTCTTCTACGACCAACTCAAAGAAATTATTACCAGTGATCGGATTATTTTAAAAGTGTCATCCTTAAAGATTTAATTCTCGCTTCTTTAAAAATTCTATACAAGAGCTAGTTCTGTAACTCATTTTCGGATTACTTCAAGTGATGGTAAATTTTTGTCTGCAAATTACTTTTGAACCCCTAAAATTTCTTGTCTGGTGTTAATATGTCCTAATAACCATTCATTATTATTATTATTATTAGCTATCTGAAAAAATAATTAAAGATGTGGATCAGAATCATCAACATGTGTTAATAATGATTATTACATTAATATTTTTTTTAAAAACAAAAAATTTTTTTTGATTACTAATGTATTTGTTTTTGAGAAATGAATGAATGAACACATTTTAAGGCAAGAAAATAAAAAAAATTTAATTTCGCCACAAATGTATTTATTTTATTTGATAATAATTATTGAAAAAAAATTTTTTTTCATTCATATTATTCACAATTTTTGGCGTTGGAGAAAAAAAGTGAGTAAAGAAAAAATGTAGAAACATATGAAATGCATATATTTTTACCAATTACAAAACATAATTAAATATTAATATGTAAATTCTTCATTGTTTTATATACCATTATTATTATGTGATTTTTTTTTTTTGTGAATATTGTTAATTGTTATGCATTTACGTTATTATTAATTATTTTCTTTGTTACTCGCTAACTTGGTTTTTGTGGCACAGAAAAAGACTTTTTTTAATCAATTGTTTGTGTTTACATTGTTCTTTTATTTATTTGTTTTAATGCTGTGTAACATTAAATCGGAAAAATGCTTTTATGTGTTTTTTTCAAAATTTTTTATATAAAAGAAAAATTTTTGGTTTTTTTTAACAATAAAAACAATAAAAATTTCTAAAAAAAATTTTTTTTTAAACATTATTTAAAAACGTTAAATTATTAAATTAAACTAAAAAAAAAAAAACCAAATTTTGATCAACATAATGGATATTATCACCAGTGACAACAACAACAACACCACAACCACTACACACAATAAGAAAAACTATAGCAAATATTATATTAACACCGCCATCACCAATAATTGCAAATGTGTTGAATGTACAACTTCACACATGATGGATAACGAGTACAAAAGAGATCTACAAAGCTTAGTATTGAAATTTTGTAGATCGATATTTAGTAGCATCCAAGAAGGAAACACGGTAATCATAATAAGGTCAATTGAGCAAAAAATGTTTCATGGCGATATCAATTCTAAACAAGATTTAGAGCAAATCATCAATATTTTTAAAATAATAAATAATAGTAGTAATAGTAGTAATTGTAGTAATAATAATAATAATAATAATAGTAGCAAACATCTACTGCCATGTATTACAGGTAATTTTGGATGGACAACTAGCAATATTGTTTTTGAATGGAATTTAAATGATCAAGCCTATATAATTGACCATATTCTACTAAAAATATCAAAGACATGGTATTCACCGTTTATAGATTATCTATGTAAAGTGGATAGGTGGCAAAGAAATTCTTGGATGATTATTTCAACGACCATTGCCAGTGCTAGTAGTAATTATTATGGTGGCGGTTTTGATGGAAATGGTGGGATTTTTTTAAATGTTATAGAGAATTGTCTGGTTGGATTCAAATATTTATACGACTTCCATTGGAACTTGATGGATGATGATTTGTTGGGATTGTATAATGAGAAAGGTGTATTTTTATTAGCGTCAGAATGTGGCGTGTTTATTATAATATTAGTGAAACCACAAGTTGCTAGTAGCAATAGTAGTCGTAGTAGAAAGATAAGAAAGAGCATGATGAATAAGAACGCGAGAAAGTGTAAGACGATGGTAAGCGAAGGAGAAGATGACGAGGTGGAAATGAATATGGATGAGGATGAGGATAATAACGAAGAAGAAGAAGATTTGACAGAATATTATAATGGATTAGTTGAAGATTATAAAGCTTATGCAATTAAAAAACATGGAAATAAATTGTTGACGGTAATTGGTGCAACATTTGACAATTATAATTATTACGATGATGATGAGGAAGAAGAAGAAGAAGAAGAAATATATGAAGAAGAAGAAGAAGAAAAAGAAGATAATAGACAAGGATATAATAACAACACAAAGAATAATAAGAGTAGGAATAAAAAAGCAAGATTAATGATAGAAGATAATAAATACGTTGATCATATTAAATTTGTTAGTGAAACTGATTATTTGATTGCAAAGTCTGTTAAAAATTGGTATGAAAATAAAATTTCTCAATTATCATTTAAAGGTAAAAAAAGTTCTTTTTTACATTATTATATCATTATTTTGAAAAATCTCGGGGCAAAAAATTTTAAATTCATTTTTTTTTTAAACTTTGTAGATTCGATAAAAATGTCGTCATCATCATCATATCCATACATCCGTAAATATGCGCCGGCGACCACAACAGCATGGACACAAAAGCAAACGGAATTACAAGCAGGCTATTGATTATCATCGATGAGACAAGATAAAGATTGATAATGATAAAAAGATCGACAAAGATAAATAATAAAATAATAAATAATTTTTACTTTTTTAAACTTTATTTTATATTTTTGTATAAAACTTTTTTTGTATAATAAAAATAAAAGAAAAAATAAGATTTTTGATTGGTTCGGATTCTCCGTTAAAGAGGAAAAACGTCAAAGAACGAATTATAATTATAATTAAGCATCGATTTACTTAAGTAATCGACGGCTGATTTGTTTATTTGTTTATTTATTTATTTATTCTATCGTTGAGATTAAAAAACGATATTATAATTTCGATCTTAGACTCTCGAATCATGATTTGCTTATGCACGACTTTCCCCTCATTTCCCCTCATTTCCCTCGCTTTGGACGCACATATTTTTAAGTTTGCAATACTAGTATGATATTGGTTTACCGTATATGATTGATTACATTTGGTCCGTGTGAGTGCTTATTAATTTAATTAATTTAATTAATTAATTAATTAATAGCTTAATTTAGAGAATTGTTTTTTTATATAGAGAATTTATTCACTTGTACTAATCATTCATTGTTACTATCGGCGAAATCGATACTTACTATTAGTTATAGTTTATAACTCAGAAAAAAATTTTTGCTTACTAAGAATAAATATTTATCGTATGAATTGGAGAAAACAAATAATAATAATAAATAAATATAAAAAAATATAATTATTTGTTTTTCTTTTTTAGGCAGTGAATTTAAAGTGGGCACGCGTATGCAACTTATCTATTCATACATCGATTTATTTATGTCTTTAATATTAATAAAAGCAAAGTATATAAATAATATATAATAAATAATCAATATTAATATAAATACAAATGCACAAAATATTTATATAATTCCAGGGATCAAAATCTTGGTTGTACTACTATCAAATGAGGTCCTCAAATTTTATTAACTGAATGATTATCGAAATCTTTTTTTTTTTGTTAGCCCAAAAACATGGCAATTTTTTCTTTCCACTCACGTTCAAGGACTAGTTTTTCTTTAGCCAGACGAGGCCGGAAAATTATCTCTGTCTGGGTCACATAATGACATGGTTCCTTAAGTTATTATTCAGGCATTTTGTTTCTCTTTAAAGGTCACCTCAAATGATGTGTAGGATCATATAGACGTTCTCACCAGTAATGGCAACTTCTCTCATCTAGAAACTGCTAAAGCTTTTTACAACATTGTCTACGACACAGAAAAAAAAGGATTACATTTGGAGAGTTTTGTGTTTATTTTTTGGCCTTAATTAAATTGTGATTAGTGGTGGCAAAAACAGCAATAAGTGAACCAGGGTCTATTTAAAAGAATGAAAGGGACGGTCGACAGAAGCAGCATTATTTTAATAGCTTTACGACCTAAGTATCAATCATGTCTTTCACGACGAGAAAAAATGGTTCTTTTTCACATAATTACACTCTGTATGGTAAACTTTTATTTTGGACTTTATTCATTCATCAAGAGGCAATTTTAGAGTATCTGACAAATATGACACTATACATTCATTAGAAAAACTAGTAGTAAATGTTCTATGTATATTGTAAAGAAGATTAACGCGGAATAAGCAAATGGTTAATGTAGCGTAGAATATTACATATAGATTCCCTGAAAGGAAAAATAGGCTGAATTACTGATATCTGAAATATTCTATATAACGATTATTTTGATGACAAAAATGAACAAAGTGTAAACATATTTATAGTTAGCGTGGGAAACAATATTACATTCGTTCATTATATAATTCAAATCCATTACATCGATTAGTCCTTCATGAGAAGCAGTAACATCAAAGTTCAATTAAATAATCTATGATAATATAACAGTTATATATATATATATATATATTTACAATGCAATCATGACTACTAATACATTCACAAACAAAAATGGAGAGCTACAAGAAAACGAGTCCGTTAGATGTAATTAAATATTTTTTTACAAAATTCAGAATATATTATTAATAGTAACATTGATGTATGAAGTTCTCCAATGCAAGGTTTTGGAATCATAATATAAAATCCTAAAGATTTCAAATTGTTTTCAACGAATATAGAATCCAATTCTACTACTCTGGTCTTGGTCGAAGGTAATTCAAACCGAAACTTTGCATTAGATAGCTTGGAAGTCGTAGGTCGTCGTCACTCACTGATCTCCGAACATTCATTATATAACACAGTTATGTACATGTATACATATTTTATCAACGCGGTTGAAATACTTACACACAATTGTGAGGGTTCTAGTTGATGTTAATTAAGCTTCTAGTTCAATGTCCAATAATTCAAAGCTTTCATCTATTCAAATATGAAAAAGATCCTATTTGCTTGTCAGTATGTATGCTCGCATTAGAAAATTCAGAATCATCAACTACATATATTAATTCGCACTGCTGAGTCGTAAGTTGTTCACTTCGATTTAGGACATGTGACATTCCTCAGAAACCATAATTAAAGAACTATTGAAGTATTGGCTTCGTGAATTATTAATTCGATACCTATGCACGACGATATACTTTTCACCAGTTATAAAAAAACTAGATATAAATAGCAATTCAATGTCATCCATTACCATGTAATAATGTTTTTGAATATAATAATGAGCGACGAAAAAAACTCCCATCTTGACATGTCCAAATAAAAATAATGGCTACTAGAGGAAAAAGGCGACAATAAACTATTAGTGTAGATAGATAGTTCTGTGCTCTTTATTTTCCATGGTTACGATCACGTACACTTTGAATAGAAGTCAAATTAGATTAGGCCCAGAAATAATCTTTCTAGACGACAATCAAAAATTTAAAAACATTTGATCAAACAAACATCAACATTGGTAAGTAAATAACTTTTATATATATTTAGAAAATCGATAAAAAGAAGGTTAAGAAGATAAACTCTATTCGAAAGAAAGCGGTTAGCTAACCAATTCTCATTTGGAAGCACATTTTTCTATGATTCTCTTGTAATTAAAAAACAAGCAAACAAAAAACTTTTTTGTTTAACGGTTATGAAGCTGAAACAAAGGTCTTTTAGAGTCACAAGAAAATGAAAATAATTTTTGTTAATTACGTATGTATATTGATTTTTATTGTTTAAAATAAAGTATTTTTGAATAATTCACTTTAAAAAGTACGAGTAATAAATGAATTAACACTTGTAGATAGATTAACAAATCAATGCACAGTATGTACATGAATGAGTATTGTGTGATTGAATTTAGAATTTATACTTATACTGTTAGTATGAGTAGATCTCATTTAGCCAATCATTAATTATACAATAGAATAAATCCACGCTTCATCCTTTGTGTATGCAAATAAACAAATTACGTTTATTGAATATTTCTAAATTTTATTATATAATAATAATATATTAAATGTTGTATTAATTATTAATTATTATTATTTTACGTCATTTATACTTGCCCGTGTGATAGAATAAAGTAAAATTTTAAAAAATTAAATATAGAAAAACTGTCTTATCACATGTCGAACTGGTGATTATAAAAAACTCGGTTATAATAAATATCACGACACGTCATTATTATCAAAGTTTATTTTTTGTTTCTGTTATTGATTGATTTTTGATAATCTCACTTTTTTTCTTAATAAAAAACAAAATATTATTTATAATATCATATTAATGTACTTAAATAGAAAACTATTTTATTATTAAATTTTATATTTATATATCCTCCATTATGATATTTCTATTATAAACAATCAATACACAGACAATATAAACAAACGTCCGACTTACCTGTTTATTGCCATTTTATTTATGAAAATGTTCCAAGATGAATAAAATTTATTATTTTTAACAAACAGATTATATAATGTCTTTCAAATTATTACCGAAAATTTTTAATATAAAGATAGGATAGTTTGTTTTTTGTATATAATATTAATTGTCCATATATATATATTAATAGTAAAAATGGACAAAAAAGAAAACGGAAAACGATCCAATTATCATTAGGGGGTCGACTATTGCTGTAAACATGCTAGAACAGAATAGGCATCAATTACCCTTCCTATAACATTGAACCAATACAAAAATGTAATCGCGGATGAATTCTTTTAGACAAAACGAATCAATAACACAACACGGATCATGGCAAATATGACAAAAATGTGAACCAACATGATCACCACTCACGTTATTTGTATACAGCGTGTATACTAATACATATATATGTTATATGTTATGTGTGAAAATTAAATCTATGTGAATTTGCAATTCACGTGAAATTCAAATTAACCAATCAGAATTTCATATCCAATCACCCCATCCCAAAATTTTAATTATAAATTTCAATTTCACATACAACATACATATACACAAAAATGACTTTTTCTTCATTAAACATAAACGTATCATCAAAAACAAAAAAAGCAATTTATCAAAATTATAATGTTAGTTATGATCAAAATAACAGATGAGGAGGATTTGATCGTCAGGATCTGAATTGCCAATTCTTCAAAGTACATATAGCCTTTTAAAAACCTCTTTGGATGCAATGGGTTCCTTCAAGTAAACTAATTGATTCTTACTGAGCATTGATGATTTTTAAAAAAGCAATCTCATGGATTAAAAAATCTACACATTTTATTAATACAAAGATTTAAAAATTGAAACGACAAAGAAAAATTTGAATCTAAAAAAGGTGGCGGGCGATGATGGTGAAACTAATATTGACACGATTGATAAACTGTACAATTAGAGAAAACGCAAGGTTTCCCACAAAAACCGTGAGGACGTACCAAAAAATTTATCACACCAGCTGAATAAAGAATTATCAATGGGATTAGTCATAAATTTTAAGCAAAGCCCCTATGATTTATTTGTATGACTAATTGTGAAGACAAACAACAATAACACCAACAGAAGAGGATGAGGAATTATTCCAAGATGCCTAAATCTAGGTAACAGACTAAGCCGTAAATATGCAACAACAACAACAACAACTACTACTACTACTATTAGATACAAAAAATGGAAATTTAAATGATACGACTACAAAGCTTGCAGTTTTTCTTTTGTGGATCATTTAATAAAGTAGACAGTTGCTTATTGGATCGATTACAATCATTAACAACTTCTTATTTAGTTACCCATTCAAAACAAAAAAAAATCGATGATCGTTAATTAGATTTATTTATTAGTGGAGATGATTTTGTGCGGCAAAATGACGTTTATTAATCATGTATATCGGATAAACATCCAAGGGGAAAAATTGGACGAATAAAACAAGGCAATTATCCCGATTTTTACGATCCAAATAAATAATTGATTGATTTTAATAATAAATATTTATTATTTATTATTTTTTTTAAATTTTAATTTGAATCCCTGTAATTTTTGCATATTTGTGATAGACACCTCAAATGTAACGTGAATTTATTTTTTTGATTCTATTTTTGGGACGTGTTTTCATTATCAACATTATATCCAAGGCTTCTTTCGGCAAAATAGTTCAATTTCATTCATTAATATTTTTTTTCAAACTTACTAGAATGTGTAGATTGTAAACTTTTTCTATATGTATTGTTGATCAATTGGACTCGAGCCAAGGAGATTGACTTGCCAACTTTGTAAAACTTTAATTTTTAGATGCCTCACTAATCCATTTTTTACCGCATGCATGAAAGAAGCAAGAATTGCCATCTTAAAGCAGACATCTTTCTTGTTCCCATTAAAATGAACTAGTTCAAGCGGCAAATTGCGATTCTAATATGTTTCAATGTAAATAACCAAGACTATCCATTCATTCATTCATTCATTCATTCATTCATTCATTCATTTATTCATTTTTTATTCATTCATTTATTTTTTTTTTTGTTTCCATAACTTGCTTGTTTCATGTTGTGAATCAATGTTGTTGTAGTACTTAGTTTCGGGTATTTCCTGGACTATCAGTTTTTTTAAACAAATTATACTGCTCTCATCATATTACTCTAAAAATACAATTATTAAAGCAAGTATAATGGATTTTTTCTCTTTCTATATATAACAAGTGGTTTAGCTAATTTGTACATGAGAATTAATTTAATAATCTTATTTTGCTCGGGTGATGTCTGGATTCACGGGTAAAACCGATCAAATCTTTTAAATATTAATAAGAAAGCAAAAGAAAAAAAAAAAAGGGGAAAATACGAAATAAAAAATTAAAAATATATACACATCAAGGGAATTAACGAATTTCCTTTACCACAAATATAAAAGATTTCAAAAAGATGGTTTTTTAGAGAACATTAAAAAGAAAAATTTTGCTTCCTTTTATTTTTACCAAAGTTCTAGATGCTCGGATAAGCTTTGAATGATATCTAGATATGTATACACTGTGTAATCAATAGGCTCCGGACATCCGGAGCTGTATAATAATAATAATAATAGTAATAATTTGATTTTTTTGTGAACACATACATTAAAGCAAAACAAAAGCAAAACAAAAACAAACAAAAACAAAAAAAAAATTTTTTTAAATTAAATTAATTTATTTAAATATAAATCTAAATAAAAAATATAAATGCTCGGCAAAAAAAATATAAAGCAATAGTAATAATAATTAAATAATTAGAATAATAATATAATTAATTTCTTTATAAATAAGACGAGATTCACCATCGAATGATCAGAACAATCGTTTATTTAAACAATCGCTCAAATAACTTTTAAATAACAACAATCATTTATTTCATTTCATTACGACAATAATCCTTTCACATTATACAATCTTTCTCCGCGCAAATTTTTTTCTTTGATAATAATATAATAATATAATGGGAAAAGCAAAGGCATTTTTTAATCAGTTCACGAATAGAAGAAAACTTAGTTATAAAAGTGAATCAAAAGAAGAAACGTCTCCTGGAATACCCGCATTCTTCCATACGGTGACATTTCGAACAATGATGTCCAACCCCAGTGCCAACAAAAAGTACCCTTTACCGATGAGCAAGGAAGAAGAACTCAATTGGATCAATGATCAACATTATTTTCTTCGTCATATGTGGCAAGGGAATTTTTCGGCACCTATTAGCGATCTATTGACAATGGGGGGAGCTAAAGTCCTCTATGTTGGGTAAAATTATATAATTATATAATTAAAAATTTTTAACAAAAAAAAAAAAAGAAAAATTTAATTAATTAGTTTTTAAAAAAATCTTATTTTATAGGTTCGAGTCAGAAAAATGGCTGCTGGATACGAGTAAAGAATATCCCAATACAAAATTTGTTGGGATAATCACAAAAGATTTTTATTCTTTAACTGATGATAATAGTGATTGTGAAGCCTTCTCCTTGACCAATGCTACCTTCTATAATATGAATTTATTGGATGGGTTACCATTCTCTGATAATGAATTTGATCTAGTTTTTGTTAGGATGTATGATAATCCTTTCACAGAACAAGAGTGGGAACAAAATATCATCAAAGAAGTGGTCAGACTAACTAAGCGTGGTGGATGGCTCGAGTTGATGCCCACTGACAACAGAGTTTTTAACGCCGGACCCTCGTTCGAAAGATGGAATGAAGCAGGTATATATAATAATCATTTATTTTCATTGTTACCATATATTATTATGATAGTTATAATGATGATAACAAATAATTTTTTTACTTTCCCACCTACAAAGTAATAGAAAGTTTAAAATTAAAAAATGTGGTATGTGAAAAACTTCACATGTTCTTGGCCAACACAAATCAAATATCATCACACTCGCATCAGATAATGATAAGACCTGTAGGCAGCTGGGGAAGGGAATTTGGTGAACTTGGAGTCGCTTATTTCAAGGGATTGTCGGCTAAGCTCAAATCAGAAGTCATTGGCCACCTTGACATGACAGAAGAGGAATATAATGTTATGATGACAAAAATGGAGGAAGAATTCAATTCTCTCAAAACGTATAGTTTCTCTCACAGATTTATCGCCCAGAAAAAATAGAAAATGAACTTTATTTTTCATTTTGTATTTTTAAATATGTATGTGTATATTATGCATTAAGTTATGGTGATTTTAAATATTAAGGGAAATTTTTATGTAAGGTTTTAAATATAATGTTAAGCTAGTATGTGTGTTATTATTATTATTCTCTCTAAGAATTGTAAATTATTATCATGTGATCAATAAAAATTTACATGTGTGTGTCCACAATAAATATGCAACGAAAATTATTATTTTGTATAACTGTATAATGTTGTTCAAAAACCGTTCAAACCGCTTAAACCGGTTTCACGAGACTAAACCAAACGAATCAAACTCTCCCATCCCTACTACTGGTACGTGAAAAGTCCGAGATCACCATTACTGTGCCACCGCCATTTCTCTACTTTTTCGTTGCCTAACGTTTATTCTGCTTGATAAATAACAAAATATTTAATTGTTAAAAGAGTAGAGAAATGTTTACAACTCATATTTTTTTTTTTTTAAGAATAAATTGATTTATAAAGAAAAGCTCCAACCTTTTCTATACAAAGAAGGCATGGACTTGTACGCAGATTTAACCATCGACAAGAAAATTATGGCACACATACCTATTCAATTGATCGCAAAAGAATATAAATCTGATATATTATAAAATTTTATGGTTTCAGGTCAATACCAAATTCAAATGTGATGGCAATTCTTGACTGATCAAGAAATTATATCAAAAGACAGTAATTGACTGTTGTAGATGTTATAAAAGGTCTAATATTGCCGGAACGAATAAACTCAATGCTATGACATTGGAAAAGATGATCAATACTTTAAAATTAGGTTAGAAGCATACTTTAAAAAGTTGGATGGCATTCAAAAACCCTAACGTTCCTTCTTACAACTTCCAATCCTGCCTGGCATTATAAAAGCCCAAGAGATTGTGAAAACTAAAAAATAAGGATTTCTGAAGCCGTTAAAGATATTGAAACCATCATTTCTAATATTGTCACCTGCCTCTTGTGGATCTTAAACACCAAAATATATATTTGTCAGAACCAGCACATGGCAACTTTATCACCTTTCTTAGGTTCTTCATGGCCCTTTTATTAGTTATGATGTTTGTTCTTTTTGACAAGTAATTCTTTCTTTTGATAATACCGTAATTTTTAGGGTCTGATCTCATACTTGTGTTTTTTTTTTTATACAAGAATAATCTTATTTCATTCAAATAAAAACAAATATTATCACGTTATATTTGTAGTACAATCACTATGTGACCAGGGTTAAATATTAGTGGTCTTCAACTTTGCCGAAAACTTTAATATTAAAAAGAAAAAAGAGTCGCTGGATTTATTAATTTTATTAATATTATTATTATTGTATAACGGTGAAAAAAATATTTCTCCAGGATTCAGGGCATAATCAGGTTATTATTATATAAATGAATTATACAAATTATTATGTTTAGTCTTTGTGCATGTGTATGTCTATCTATCTTTACAGAAAAAATTTTTTTTAAAAAAAAAATCGACAAATATTTACAAATATTTATTATTATTATTTATTGTTTATTATTGTTTGTTGTGATTTCTCACCCCTCTTTCATTTTTTTTCTTGATAAATGTTCATTCATTCAATTATCGTACGCATATACACACAACAATGAGACCGATAATGACTTGTAATGACTTATTAACTACTAATTTTAGCAATAATTAATCATTTGACAACTAAATAAACGAGAATTCTTTGTTTCTATCCATCTTTAAGTTTCTTTTGACTTTCTTTACTTGTTTTTTTTTTCTTGTATCTCATTTCACAAAAATTATAAGAAATGTGAAATTAATTGATTGATTGATTGATTGTTTGAAAACCACATAATTTTAACAAATGTAAATATGAATGTAAATTTATTTTTTAATCAAGAAAAAGAAATTAACGACGACGTTGTTACGTGACGCGACGAACAGCCAAAAAAAAGTTTTTAAAACATAAAAGCCCTTCGTGCAAGCCATTTAACACGAATATCTTGTTTTAATTTTTGAAATGGAAAATCTTACTTTTTTATTATTTAGTTAGTTTATAAAATTTCACTATTTATTTTGGGTATATATCCTAATACTAAAATATACTACATTCCTTACTAATAACAGATTATATTAATATTGAAATTTCATATCTGCAAGGGTGCGGAACAGTTGTACATTATAATGCTGTAATCCACCGAAACCAGTTTAATGTGGGGTTTAGAGTAATGAGTGGTCTAGATTTAAGTTTAGGCTTAGTGTAGACCGAATAGTTTTGGGTCACAACATTGTATTATTTATATTATATGTTTCATCTTTCAAATAATTACCCAAAATGTGTGTGTATTTTGTGTTGATTATGTCCGGTGATTGGTAAGATTCCTGACACGCAATTTTTTTTTTGATAAAAAAAACATCTCACGGTCTCGCATGTAAGTTTAGAATTATTCCACCAATACTTTTCTTTTCTATTCAACAGACTTTATAAACGCAATTTTTTATTCGTCAATAACTTGTTTCGTTATTATTATGGAGAAATAATTTTTCAAAGAATCCCATCTTTGGAGACCTAATAACAACAAAGCAATACAATTTTTACAATTAAAAATTCTTAAAATAAATAACAAGCTTTGGCTTGGAAACAAGTTTCAACTTGATAAATGCAAACTTAAACCATTTGCTGATAAAGGCTTATTTTATTGATTTATTTTATCGCTATCAGTATTAGAGTTGAGAACTAAAGTTTCCGTAAAGATTACGTATTATACCTATATTATAGAATGCCCAGAAATATGTATTTGTGTAGTATTACTTGAGATTTTTGCTTGGAATAATTTCTTGGCTGATATGTTATTAATACAAGCAAATTAGAAGATGGACACAACACCCAACAAGCCAAAATATCTACAATCTGCTTGTCACTTTATCTTCCAAACCGAGAAAGCATATATTAATTTTTTAACACCGAATGAAGTTATTGAAATCAAATCACATTCTTCAAATTCCAGGTGATGTCAAAAGTTATTTAATATATATAATCTTCATGTCATTTTTATTTCATTTTTAAGAAATTTAAATGTGAGAATCTTGAAGAACTCGAAAATTATATTAAAGGACTGCTCATCAAAACAGAATAGTACAAAAACATTTTATATACTACTGACTACGTTCTATGGAATTTTTAATTGATATGTGGAAAAATTAAAATCAAATGAAGGGAGCTATATTGTGTGTATAATCATACTATTCGTTATTTTAATTACTCATTCGTGGCATGTTTTAATTTCTATATCTCCAATTAATTCATAATTATTGGTTTTTTATAGGATTAGCAAAGTCCTGCTGTGATCAAACTCCAGGTTATATGCTCCACAATCAAAAAACTACTCGTGCATCCGCTTTTATAGAAGTGGCAAGTCTTGGGCGTTAAGATGAAAGACTCCAAAATTAATTAGGATATATGTGTTTATAAGCTTCAATATTCAGGAATTTATTTATTGGTTGAAGTAACTGACCGCACAATTACAGGGTCTGTTCGTGAGCAAGAGCTCATTACAAAATATTTGCCTTTTGCTGTTGTTATTTAATTTTGTGGAAAATCCAATAGTAATATATAGATAATGGATATAGTACTCAAATCAAACTTTCTTCCCATCCGCTCACACCCTTTAATAAATTTATTTTATTAACAAATATGTAAATATATAAGATTCCATCCGTATTATTTTTCCCTCTTCTTGATAATCTCATAAATCTCGTAATGATTATCTCTTTATTTAGATATTCCTTAATAATTTTTGGCATTTAAAAAACAATTTTCACCTTGTTCTTTTTCAACACAACTAAACATAATAAGAAAATACCGACGAAAAATTATGAAATTCTGAAATTTAGAAAAAAAAAGGTGTAACATTATTATCTGATCAAATTTTTTGAATTACTAGGCAGAAAATTATGGTAATTATTGTTCATTCAAATTTAACACAACCGTGATTTTTTATGTTTGTCATATATAAGAAAGTTTAATCCATTGTGATTTACATAATAGCAACATATTAATACAAAGGAGGCTACAGAGTTAAAATTATGTGAACTAGTTCATCAAATAAGATCTATGATATGTTGCGCTTGAAGTTTTTCAAAGGGGAAGAAACAAAAGAATCAGATGTTTATAGTGTTGGGATGCCAATGTGGAAAAAATTTGCAAGACATCCACCATTTTGATGATGGGGCACATAATGACAGTTTAACTTTGAATACATTTAATGGAATCAAATCATCGATTCTATCAAATATGCCCGATGATTGCATACAAATGATGCAAAAGTATTCCATATAAAATACCAACTATTAAAGAGATCTTTGTGAATTTGCTGATAATAAATTAGTAGTAGAGGAATTCTATAAACACGAAATTTTAAAAAGCAATGCTAATTCATTTAAAAGAACATTCAATTGATATTAAACAAAATAGTGATAATGTGATGGTTGTGGTATTTCATAACAAATATACATCATTCAAGTAAAGTTGTCTGATGAACTTTGAAATATTGATCTTATCAAAGGTGAATTTAATTTCATTATTTATGATTTTATTACTAATATTACTAGTAATATTTTATTCTTTAACTGATTAATTAATATATTAGACTCTTCTAGTAATGATAGCAAAAAAAAAATGTTGAAAGAATTGATGGGATTTGGTGGAAATTTCAATCAACAATTAATTAAATTATCAAATTTGATTTTTATTTATATTTAATGCATTTTAATTTTTTTTTCAAATCAGGAAGTAAAACAAATCAATAAATGAAAGAAATGACAACAATTATAATGAATAACCTTTCAAATGACACATGTATTATTTATATGCATCCATTAATTAATTGAATATGATAATAACTATTAATAATATTGTTTTTTAGCAAATTACAAAGAAATATTACAAATGATTATTAAATTATTATTATTATATCATATATATATATATATATATGGATGTTTATAAAAGGTATCCTTTTTGCCAAATTATTTTCTATTTCATTTTTTATCTAGTGAAATTTTTTTCCAATCCTCGCCATGCATCCATATAATCTTCATCTTGTTCAGAAGATAAACCCCATGGAGTTATACCTAGCATTAAAGAAGATTCAAACATAAAGGCTATAATATTTTATATTTGATTAATATAATCAGATCGATGAGAATTATATATATACATATATATGAAGTTTATGAATATAAAAATATAAAAACATACACATAGTACCATCGGCAACACGAGCAGGTTTAAGATCTGCATTGATTGCATTTTTAAATGTAGTCGCGTCAGGACCATGTGGAGTCATCTGACTGTGGAGACTATTATAAAACAGTTAGATATATTGATTTATAACTTTCTAAAAAAGAAAAAATTATATATACCTTCCACCACCAGGAAGAAAATCAGTCTTTGCTTCATAGCTACCAACAATCAATCCCATAAATTCTGACATACAATTTCGATGAAAATATGGAGGCCTAAACTTTTTTTTTTTTTTACAAAAACAATAATGGTTTCAATAAAATTTGTTTCAATCATATTTTTTAAAAATACATTTTCAACTATATTTATAAAATTATTTTTACAGTATGTTCTTGTACAGCCCATCTAGGAGGAAAAATAACAAAATCAGCAATTGCAGTTCCAGGATAAGCAGATTTTGAAGTTAATACTGTAAATATAGATGGATCCTAAAAACAATTATTAAATAAATTTTAATATTTAATATTTAATATTTAATATAAAATGTTTATATTGTTACCATGTGATCAAAAGAAACAGAATTTATAGTAGCAAATTTTTTAAGATCATATTTATAAGGAACATAATTTCCATGCCATGCCACTACATCAAATGGCGAATGATTCTAAATTAATAATATTATAAGCTTCATATCATTCGTAGAATTCACATATATTAAAATCAAAAGAATAAATAATTTAAAGATTACTTGTTTAGCAAGAAATAACTGTCCTGCATATTTGTTTAATATGTTATAATCACATTCCAAATCTTCAAATTTTGCAACAGGGGTTAAAAAATCACGTGGACTTGCCAAACCATTTGCGCCTAACAATTGATTGATTGATTTTGAATAAATAAAAATTATTTTAAAATCAATGACCATTTGACATTTTTACCTATTGGACCCAAATCCGGTAATTCAAAATGATTTCCAAATACTTCAAGAATATATCCACGACTTTATTTAAATCATTATTTAGACAATATAAATGAAATTATTGATAATAAGAAAGAGACGATTTGATGACATTACCTAGGACCATCAGGTAAATTCACAGAAAATTTAATACCACGTGGAATTACAACAATTTCCTGAGTTGAAACCATTATAAGACCAAATTCTGTTTTAATATCAAGTTTACCACGTTGAGGAACTATTGAATAATTAAACCAATCAATAATTTGTATATAGTTATTAATTTCAACGATAATCATATAATAATTTATTTTACCAATTAAAAAGTCCCCATCACTATTATAAAAGGCATCATTGTCCATATTTGTATTAGCATTATAAATATGTATTGCCAACCCATTTTTAGTGGTAGGATTACCAGAACCAGCCAAAGTATTTAGACCATAAACAAAATTGATTTTTTCTTTTGAAGATTGGACATTATTATCATTGAAAGGTTTCCAACGAATTTGATTTGGAATATACTCAATTTCATCTTTGTAAAAATCGCCTTTAATATTATAAGTTTTTGGATCAAGCTTAGTGAATGGTTGATGGCATACTGAAGGTCTTATACGGTAAAGCCAACTTGTTTTTTTAAAAAAAATATAAATAAAAGTAAAAATAAAAAAAATTCTAATTATTATGATGATGATGACGATGATACCTTCGTTGGTTGTGACTTCTATCAACTGTGAATGCTGTCCCTGATAATTGTTCTGCATATAAACCATAAGGACATTTCTGTGGATTATTTTGACCTTTATTAGAAAAAATAAATAATAGAGTTTAAGATATTAATAATATAAAGTTTTCTTGTATTAATTAATAATTATACTTTTTGGTAAGGCATCAGTTAATGCTTCGGTGCTGAAATGGTTTCCGAACCCGCTCATATATATATAAGGATCAATTTGTTCCATTTTTAAAAAAAAATGCTGAATCGGAAAATTAATGTTACCATTCTGATTCTTATATGTCAAAATCAACAAGGTTTTAATCATGTGATGCATGTAAAATTCAACTGCGTTATATTTACAAGTTTCATATTTAGTTAGTACTATAGGTGGGCGTCTAAATTGTTTTTGGGGTTGTCTAAAGCCAAAATAGTATTTAGACAAAAATGTCTAAATGTCTAAATTAATATAAATAGTAATGATTTGCTTTAAATACAACTAAAAGTCACGTGTATATACACAAAATACCTGAATTAGAAATGAATGAAATAACAAGAATGAGAATATTATGCATAAAGAAAATAACTTTGATGTAAAGCACTCTAGCATCCTTTCATAAAATAGACTATTTCGTCAAATGGTGCATTGATTGAGTAGTTCAATGAATTACTACAAAAAGCATATAAATAGACCAAAAATCGCGTGGTTTAATATATTATGGAAAACAAACTGTATGTTTTCATTTCAAAATCAAACATGCTTGAAAATTGAGAGGAAAAGAAATTCTTTTAACAATATAGCTTTTTTTTAGATTTAACGTTAGGAATCTTAATTTAATTATTATCTTGCAATTACAGTAAATCATTCAACAATTAAAAGTTTGATTTGTTAGAGAAGAGATAATTTACTATGTGATAAATATTGGACAGTTGGATATTATGATAATTATCAATTATTTCATATGGATGTTGTAGATGTAATGTAGAAAGGGGTTAAATTAATGAAATTCCTCATATTAATCAAACAAAACATTTTAATTATTCATTTATAAAAACGCAAAATATATTAACTATTGAACCTGAGTATGTTAATGGCAATTCATTATAATGTAATGACAAATGTTGGTTATTATATTTATTAATTTAATAAATATTATTTTATCAGAAAAAATCATTGTTACTAATGATATCATTTGACATATCAAAACACTCTAATGATTGAAATTCGGCTTATATTTAAGCAAACTAACAGTAATATAGTAATATCAACAAACAAAATCTTTGTCACTCTTAATAAAATAACATTTTAAATTATTTATGATAAACTTGGTTCTTTATTTTCCACCAATTACATAAATTTCTGAAAACAATGATACCGATATACTCTTACTTGCGCATTTAGCAAGCGTAACAATAAGACCTTATTAATATGCAAGACTAATAACAATTGGCAAGCTTTTCCAAATATTTATATCGATTTTCTACTACTTTTTTCACATCTTTTGTTAAAAGTTTTCAATCCATCACTATTAATTTCTTATACTCAATCAAAGCTATTTTTTGAACATTTAAAAATCAAATTTCAAGATATTCAAGATTTCCGAGGAACTTGCTCTACTCAATGCTACATATGCTTGGCATTTGGCAAAATATGTTCTCATCAATAGATATGGTTATATGAGGTAAGGTCAACATTCATAGATTCATGTAGTTTATATGCTAATCTAATTGCAAGAGAAGATTTTTTACCTAGAATTGATAGGATATAATGTTAATATATTTGTTTCGAGATTTTTTGCTTTGGTAACTTCACTCTAGGTCCTTTTCATCAGACACATCCTAATTTATTATCCTCGCTAATGTGCGTGTCAGTGGATACGAATAGAGTGAGTGCTTGTGGTAGTTTCTCATGGCCACCAGTACTAACACCAACATTATTATCATCAATACGATCACCATTACTACCATTGATGCAGTTGCAGTTGCTATTATTGTCGTTGTCGGTGTCATTGTCATTATCGTTGTTGTTATTATTATTATTGTCGTCGTTATAATCTTTATTATTGACGGTATCATCATCATTATCGTCAACAAAAAAACATTGGTCAATTGTATTAATGTTAGCTAAAAAGCAAATGAGAGAAATTTAACATTATAAAAAAATCAACAAATCTCGGTTGTTGAGATCGCTATAAAGCGAACCGCCGTATAGTCTATATGATATTACCGGTCTGAAACTCTTTTTCTTGGTCACCTTCACAAACTATCTTAATCAACTTCGATCCTGAAAATTGTTCCTTGATCAACTAATTGTAATGATTTTATGTAAACGAAACCAGTAAAAATAGTACATGTTATTACATTATTGCTATTAGTATTAGATTATCAGATGGTTTTTTAAATTGAATTTTCATTGAATTTTCATTGCCCTTTTTATTTATTATAACAAATATTCTCTGTTAAGAACAATTTACCCCCCCAAATTTGTATATATTTGTTATATTTGTTATATAAAGGCTCCCTAATCAATCATGAAACAAACAAGTTCGGACATACTTTTTTTCATCTATTGCTCTAAAATTTAGAACTGATGAATTCGGATAACTTTTTTTTCACCTATTACTATTACCATCACTATAAAAACTTACTAGTCGTACGACATATTCCGTTGACTTTCTTCTATATGTGAAAATAAATTTGAAATTCGCGTCATATGAAGCTTTTTTATAAATTCGAACTTCGTCGTTAAGAGTAAAACAAATGAATTCCTTTTCATATTAAAAGATCTTATCCACGGCCATTCAAAAATGGTGTTGCCTTTTCACTTCAAACTCCAGATTATTTCTCAATATCGCTTTAAAAGACTTGATAGTAACAGACAAGGTGTGGAATGCTTTAAACTTCCATATAGTTATTACTTTATTGGTTAATAAGTTTTCGAGAGGCTCAGGAAAAACGATATTATATTATTTATTAACCCATTAACAATCTGGGAGGTTTGACTGTCTCAACGGTTAATGTTAATATTACTATTACTATTTTATTATCCACAACAAAAGTTGAAATTATTCATGACCAATAAAATATATTTCAACTATCCAAAATTATTTCGGATTTTATCGAAAAGTTGAAATAGTTTCATTTCGACTTCATGTATAGAACTAATACCTTTTACTATGAGGTTTTTTTGAAGAATTGAAATTTAAGGTAGAATATACATTACGCAAATTTTACTATGATATGGTGGATAATTTTTTTTTATCAAAAAAATAAAGTACATAGATCTACGTTTGTTAGACTTCTGGAGTTCTAAGATTTAATTTGATATAAAAAACTTACATATTATTAATAATAAAAATAAATCAATGATATAACTATAATGTAAATACTTACCTATTCCATCTACGGAATAACTTTGATCATAAAAGAGATCACGGAAAATGAACCATTGTGTTTATGTGTTTCAGAACGATTTAATTCCCAATAACTCGAATCAAAATTAAAATAATAAAACAATTATATTTAGTCAAATTAATTATAGTCAAAGTCATTTCAACGAATTATAATTTCTAGTGTAATAAATTTTGAATGCGACTTTCTTATGTGAAACGTAGATTCATTGAAATGAGGTTTGACCATGTAGACTTTGATAAATCAAAACTCACATTTCTTCGACAGTTTTCGAAAAAATGTCATTATCATTGGGTCGAAGATAAATTGTCGTCTTTATACCATGACTTTAAGTTTTCTTTTGCTTCTTCAAAAGCTTCGATTTCTTTATTTCACCCATCATTTGTTTTCCGATTTTCTTGGAAGAAACAAGATCGTCTAATGAATAATTAACTCGTTGTAGGGTGGATTTTTATATTAAGTCAAGAACTCTGATTTTGATCAAATCGCTAAGATACTATCATTATCATCATCATTATCATTATTGGATCATTGATGAGTATAAACAACAAAAATACAAAATCACAATAGAGGTTGGAATCGTCCAAAAAATTCTTAGTCGACTATTAGTTGATTATTTTAGTTGACTATTTTTAGTTGATTATTTAGTCGATTATTTTAGTCGACTAGATTTTTTTTTATAATAATAATATTTCGTTTTATTTTTTAATTTGCAAATTACGAATTCATTTCCATTTAATCTCAAAATACTTCCACACAAAACTATGTGTTACGATTCGTTTTTTTAAAGGTCTTCTAGAACCACCGCTTAAATCATTGGAACTTGAATACTGGACCTTGTATTGGAGGTGTTTATTCATTCACATGTAAAATTATCATCAACAACACACTACTATTGTCGTCATCATCATATTGATGGTATTGATACTCTTCCGCATAAAAAATTTCCATTTTGAATGATAAAACGCAAAAATCGTAATTGGTCAGACAACGATAATATTAGCAAATATTAGTATTAGTATTAGTATTAGTATTAATATTGGTATTGGTATTGGTATTGGTATTGGTATTAGTATTAGTATTAGTATTAGTATTAGTAGTATTAGTAGTCGACTAATTGGTCGATTAAATTAGTCGATTCCAACCTCCAAATCACAATCAAAATAATCACCGTTATTTAGCATCGTTATGTATAGATAACAAGATATCTACCACTCAGTAGTTTTAAATCCTATCATTAATCACACGTGACACTTAGCCAGATAGCTATCTAAAAAAATAAATAACTTTACATAAATTGTACCATAAAGTGCACTTGCAGATTGTCAAAGTTTTCTAAGTACAAAAAAGAGGCAGTAAGCAAGAAAATTGTTAGGTAAATTTGTAAAATGACTTAATTGATGAGCATGGAATATAAAAGTTTGCAATTAATCAATGAGTGTAGCTCAAAAGTTAATATATATAAATGCTTGAATATAAAATACTAATAATAATAATAATTACAACAATAATAGGCATGATAATAGGTCACTTCAATTACAAGGAAGAATTTAGACAAAATTATGGTTGCTTGCCAAAACTTCTCTGGCAATCAATCGGCAGAGTTTTGGCAGGTAACACTAATTGTTTGTTAGAGTTTTGGCAGAGTTTTGCATTTAGGGATTTCAACAATTAGCAGAGTTTCATCAGGTTACACACTAATTGTTTATTAGAGTTTTGGCAGTCATTAAGAGGTTTTGGAAAGCAACCTTAGACAAAATATAAAGTAACTAATATTTTTTAAAGAAATGATGATAATAAGAGGTGTTTGTACACTTCCTTATAATAATAAAAAGCCTAATGTAAAATTCCAGCAATCAGATGAATAAAATTTATTCATAAATC
>CAJVPN010000156.1:0-40465 GCA_910592215.1 Entrophospora candida
AAGTTCAGTAAATTATCCAATAAAAAATTCAATTTCAGCATTTTAGACAATTGAGACCATGATTGTCTAAATGTATAAATTATTTTATATTTTAGGCATTGTCTAAATAATTTAGTTTAGACACCCATCCATAGTACGCGTCAATCAAATAATAATTCATAGGCAGAAGTTTGTATGATTGGCTAATTTTCTGTTATTTCTTAATCTTTGTAATTTAATTGGTTCAATTTTACTGGATGATATTAAAATAAATACTGCCATTATTTTCAATCTTATTAGTTGAGTAACAACTATCTTATTATTATGCAGTAGCAAAATAATTAAAAATAATTTGAGTTTCTTTATTTATTAGATTGTTTTTAGACATAAAATAAAATACAATAAATGTTATATTCCAATCAACAAAAACTCTTATAATAGTAATCAAATAAAAAAATTATAGCCGAAGAAATCACCATATTGTACCATCTCATGGGGCTAAATGTCATCTGCAGATTCTTTAATGTCATCATTATTACCTTCAAGAATAGAATTGGGATCTTCACCTTTAGCATTACTATTCAAATTAATTTGATGTAAACTTCTAGAAGTGATTGAACATGTTTATCAACACCGCCCTTAATAAAATAATCTAAGCAATGTAAGCACTTGGACCCATCTTGGTTAAAACATGTGTTATAATATGCATGGCCACATGACAATACCCATCCTGTTTCTTCAGTGATTATAGTTTTAGTAATAAACAATTAGAAGAAACACAACCACACAAACTAGGCTTATGCGAAGAGCTATACCCTAAAGGTAGATGACAAAGCCATGATTCCTTCATTTTCATTGCTGGAATAGGAATACTGTTTCCTGTATTAGCACTCCTTCTTACTCCTCTTTAATGGGCATCTCGTAGAAATCTGTGGTGGAATTAAAAATTGAATTTTCCTATGATTATTAATACGAGTATAGATATCAGTAAAACAATCTAGATGCAGTTTTCATGTCAAAGTTTCCCTAAAATCATCATAATTAAATTGAGAATATCCGTGACTACCCCTACTACTTGTGAAAAAGTTAAATTATTATTATCTCTACTAGATGTTTTTATATAATTTCCGGCTCATTATGATGGGACTGTTCTAATGCATGTTGCTGTAATTCGATTGCACTTCTACTTTTAAGATTTTTATAATGCAACATTTCACTAATAAAAAAAATAAAAAATAGCATTTAAAATAATACTGACATTCACTGTGTAAAAGAATAAAAAAAAAAAAAAAACATACTCCCGACATACTTTACTTAGAAGACAAAAATGCCATTTACTAGTAGTATTACAGGACTATGTGCGATTACTGTAACTGAACATGTTGTTTTCAAAGGTCAAACTAACAAAACTTTTCCAAATTATGTTCAACTAGGGATCAAAAAATTTTATTTTGACACAATTTAAAATTTTTTTTTAAAAAAAAAAATTAACTTTGTACAATTTGTTTAAACTGTTATAATGGAATCATAACAACTTTAAACTATATAGATAATATGAATTCGATCAGCAAAATAGCCAATCAGACAACTTTTGTCTGAAATAACAATTTCTTCTTTTTTTCAGTCATGTCTTTTTCAATCAAACAAAGAAGAAAAGAATTCGTTTCTAAGATTGCTAGTTGAGAGTTTATTAAAAGAATGGTGGTTGTCATCACTCGTCGTCGTTACTCTAGTTTATTCATAAAAATATATAGTTGAGAATTACCATTACATTTTTTTTTTATAATGTTGCAATTCTATTTTTTTTTTTATAAAATTCATATATGCGTTTTACGTGAAATCCACAGCTCCCAAGAGTAAACTATTTATTTTAACATAAGAAAAGAGAAATTTTTTTAATATTGAGAATAAATTAAAACTTGCAAAAACCTGTATCTAAACCTGCCTTATGTATTGTGTATACCAGTATAATATGTGCATTTCAAATAAACAACGTAAGCGCGTTTATTTTATTATTAATATTAATATTAAGCGTAGTTAGCCTTAAAATCTCAAGTTAACACAACTTGTGTGTATGTAAAAGTTGCTTTACGTATCAATATTGAACTGCACATGTGCGTTTCGAACTCAGGCACTAAAGATGATTCAATTGCGTTTATATTTTTCATTTTTATGAAATGTAAGAAGTATTGATAATTTTAATTCGTAAAAAAAAAAAAAGTTACTATTACTATCACTATTGGCTATGATTTCATGTTAGTTTAAAATAAAGATAGTCAATGTTGTGACCCTAAACCTTTTGAAACAGTTGGGAGAAAAATAGGTATCGCTTTTTCTTAGATTATATTAATATTATTGATGGATCCATTAATACCAATATAAGAATGATTCATGGTTTTTTGAGCGATCCAAGTATCATCTCTTTCCCAATTGTTATTTCGCTGGTAAAGGTCATCAAATTTATAAAGTATATTGCTATTTATTTATAAAAATAAAAGACAATATTATTGTGAGATCATTTCTGAGTCTCGATGGTAATAATTTATTTAAATGTTAATAATGTTAATACAATAATACAATTTCTTTATGCTAAATCGTAAGAACAATTTCCGCGAATGTATATTTATACTATACATGAATTCGAAACTATTTCGACCATTTGCAGATCTGGTCGAAATAGGGTCGAAATAAGGTCGAACCTGATTTTTACTATGTAGTTGCCTCAAGTCGAAACATTTCGACTTTGGGGTTTTAATTTTGACTTCATGTATAATTTATACTTTACTTTCGAAACTATCTTTCACGATCGTTAAAAAATTCCTTGCTAAGCAATATATCCTGATTACATCTCTTGGTGGGTGCCCTTCACGCTATTACTTCCTACTCAAGTCAGGTATGTTTTCCAAACTTTACCAAATAAAATTTATTAAATACTACCTCACTAAAAGAAAGGAAAATAAATAAAAAAATAGACAAATGTAAAATAAAAGAAAATTAATTATGCACAGGTTAGTATGAATTCATTGTCAGAGATAGGTTTATTATCATTGCAAAAATATAAAATTCAAGGACAACAACAAGGAGAATATAAGGTCAAGGGCAAGCATAAGCACAAGGATAAGGATAGTCTGTTATTTATTAAATGATTATTGCTAATTTCTATGTGTTGATTATGTTAATGATATAAAAAAAAAGAAACCAAATCATTGGTTTCTGACATGCTTGTAAAATTTCTAAGGTAAGGAAAAAAAATTCTTTTTGGGAATTATGGGAAATGTCTGATAAAGTAAGTGATCTAAAAAAAATTAAATTTATTTTAATTATAAAAAGTTGAAAGTATCTCCTGTCTTATTGACTCTCTAAATTCCGCGGCAAATCTTAAATCCTCAACCCCCACCTCCGCCTTTTCTAATTGAAAAAAAGATGATTAGTGAAATCATATTTTAGTTATTAATTTTTTAACTTGGTATTGTACTTACGTGTCTCTAAACAATCTTATAACACCCCTCTCCACCATCTATTTTGAATGCCAAGGTTAATTTTCCCACCTCTGTCTTCCCAGCATATGCAAGCACACCGGCTCCTAATTGAAAAAAAGATGATTAGTAAAATCATATTTTAGTTATTAATTTTTTAACTTGGTACTTACGCGTCTCTAAACAATCTGATTACTCCTCTTTCCGCCATCTATTTTGAATGCCAAGGTTGATTATTAATATTTTTTTAAAAAAATCAATTCTTTGGTTAAAAAAGAAACTGTACCCTTTGAAAAGATCTAATAGCGCCTGCTTCAAATCTCACTCCTGGTCCCGCCGCCTCCCTCACAATTCTTCCAAAAGCCGCCTCACTTATCTCAAACTCCCTTTCTCTCCTCGGCTATTATAATTTTAGTGTAAGCAATATGAAAAATACCTGAATTTAGATTTCTAAAAAAAAAAAACAGAAAAGCTTATAAAAAAGGTACCTCTTCATCATCAGTTTCATCATCATCAGCATCACCATCATCAATCTCGGTCTCCTCCGTTTCATCAGTTACATCGTCATCAACATCAGCAACGATCCCAACTCCTCGGTTTTATCAGATCCACCATCATCAACATCAACATCACTAGTATTAACATCATCGCCCTCCTCGGTTTCATCAGATCCACCATCATCAACATCAGCATTAGTATTAGCATCATCATCATCGTTCTATAAAATTAATAAAGTGAAATACATAAATTGAGAAAGAATATACCATTGTTTTATTCTTTATCTTACACTAGCTTGCTAACCCAAAGGGAATCTCATTACTTACCAATTTTCTCTTCTTTCCTTCCCCGTAAACGATGAATACAAGTGGTGTTAACCACCATTCTTGCTTCTTTTGTCTCGATCATTTTCTTGATTCGTTTTTTTGTATTTTTTTAAATGAGATGTTTAATAAAAAAAAACAACTTGTGTAATATTATAGGGGTAGTTTGGTTACACACTACACATGATATATAACAAATCACAAGACCACGGTTTTAAGGTAAAACTTCTTGTAAAATTATACTTTGTATATATACTCTCTAGGATTAAAGCTATTGAACAGTGCGCTTTTGATAACTTTTTGTTAATAAAGTTTTACTAAAAAGTTAATGTGAAGTTCAACATATGTTATGAATTCTATAAGTAAAGTTACAAATTCTTGTCCTCTGCTATATGTTATTGTTAAATTAGGGAAAACTAAATGAACAGCCTTAAGTTAATCTTAATAACTATCAATTTATTAAAAAAAAACTAGAATTCTATAAGAAGACAAGGTTGTACTAATAATATTGGAAAACAAATTGGATTTCATAGTTAACCAAATAAGCAACTTCAGTACCAATCTCAATTCAGAAAAACAAAATAACAATGTGGCAACAATAACTCAGCTTCCTGAATATGAGTAATAGCATTAATAATAACTCACATTAAATGGATGTAAACAAATATAAATAATGGTAATAATGAAAACACAAACAATAACAATAAGTTTTTTACAAATATAGAACAAAAAGAAAACCAACAATTATTTACAGAAATGAAACAATAATATTGGCAACACAAAACATACAAGGTTTATCAGACAAGGTGAAACAACAACAACTGTTATTAGAAATAGAAAAAAAAAATAGATTTAATAGGTTTAACAGAAACTAAATTAACAAACAAAGAAGCAAATAACATAATAAAAAACAATGATAAAAACTATATTGCTTGGTGGAACTGTGATAAAGATAATAAAGTAGTTTGGGCTTATTAAAAAATAATTTTTGCCCAAAGTGGGCAATTTTGGCTACTAATAGAAGCAGTTTCGACCAGAAACCTTAATGCTGACCCAGAAAAACTACAACAATTAGAAATTAATAATAATAGCATTCCAAAAAATATGAATTAATAAAACAATTACAGCAAATGTGCATGATAGATGTATACAAACAAGCTAATGAAGAAATACAATATACATGGAAAAATAATAATAATCAAAGTAGAATAGATTTAATTTGGATCTCAAAAAATTTATTATATGATTTTTTATACAGTATGATTTATAAACCAATATTATTTAAAAGTGATCACAGAATGTGCTCTCTCATTTCTTAGTAGATAACTTATTTAAAAATGTCAAATAAGCAGATGTGAAAAGAAAAAAATTGAAAAAAAGCATTTTCATCTACTCAGCAATGAATGAAATAAAATGGAAAAATTTTGCAATAAAAACAAATGAAATATATAAAGAACTTAAGTTAGATGAATTCAAAAAAACAAAAAACATTAACAAAAAAACAATAAATGATCTTTGGGAAAAAAATCAGGAATACAATAATTAGATCAGCTAAACAATACATCCCAACAAAAACTATATACCCTCAAGAAGAACATAAACCTAACAGATTAATATTACAATATAATAAACTAAAAAAAATGAATAATATTATTTGTAAGTTAAAAAAAAGAAAATTGAAAAACAACAATGGCCAATAAAAGAAGAATATGAGGAAAATACTTGGACCCAAAGCCATTTGTAAGTATTACCTATTATTTGGGCACTGACAAAAATTCAACTTTCATTATTACTAAGCATGTCAGCCAAAATTGCCTCTCTTAATAAATGATCATTGCCAAATCCGAAATGCTGAAATAATTACCAAAATTATACATGAAGTCGAAATTAAAACCCCAAAGTCGAAATGTTTTGACTTGAGGCAACTACATAGTAAAAATCAGTTTCAACCTTATTTTGACCCTATTTCGACCAGATCTGCAAATGGTCAAAATAGTTTCGACTTCATGTATAACCAAAATCAACTTCATTAGTTGTCAAAATTATATCTGAGATTATTTGAACACCTTAACTCATAGCCAAAATTCTGAGTAATTTTTTATGTCTATTGATATAAAGAATATTTTATTGTAAAACCGAAATTGCTTGCCGAAATTGATTTTTTCAAAACCCATTTTGGCTAACATCCTTAATTATTACTATTGCTATTATTACTATTATCAATAATGTTATTATTAATATTTTTATTTTCTTCATTTTCATTATCTTCATAATCTCCACTCTCTGCCTCTTTCTTCTTTTCCTTTTTGACTCATTCTTGAATTGCTTCTATCATTTTTCTTTTAGGATTTGTTTTTTGTTGATAGAAGTTTTTTATTTTGGAAGCAGCAACACCTTTTCCATCTCCTAGTAATTGGGGAATTCAATGACCATTTCATTAAATGAAAATCAGGATTCAACCCAGTATTTTTGTCAAATAATTGTTTGAAATCCTTCCATATATTTTCTATTTGAATATTGTTTATCACTAGTAAGTTGGTTTGTTTTATTTTAAATTGTTTCCTTCTTGGTTCTATTTTATTGATTATTTGATCAATTTTTTGATTTATAGTATGGTAGGCTTTATGGTGAATCAAGAAACCAAGGAGTCCAATTAACAATCCACAAAAAAAGTTTGTTATTGAATGTAAGCATTTTTTTTAAAATGTTATTATGGATGAAAATTGTGTAAATATTTATTGATTATTTGTTTTTTTTTAAACCAAAATAAAATTGTTTAATAATGATTATTTGAAAGATTTATTATTTGAATTTTTTTATGTGAAAATTAAGTGAATTGGTGATGTTTTTATAATGTTCCAATACAAGGTGGGATTATTTACCTTGTTTTAATGCCAATGAGAGAAAAACAAAGGCTTATAAAACATATTCTTTAATGTGGTAGAATTTGTTCAAAACTCAAACAGTGTTTTTTTATTGATAAGCAATATGAAGATTAATTATGTTTGCATAAAGGAAGATTTTCTTTGTAGTAATAGTCAGTAAAAAAACTGTAATAATAAAATTATTTTCCTTCTAAGGGTTTCTGCTTTTTGTTAGGTAATAGCACACTTTCATTTTGTTTTCTTTTTCTAACATTTATGATTTTTCTTTCTTCTTGGTAAATTTCATAGGTAATTCTTTCTTTTCTTAGATAAGCTTCAAGTGCCTGAGTATCATTTATTTTGAAATATAAGGAGCGATTTTCTCACTTTGTTCTTTCTTCAAAATACTTCTAATGGTGCTATATATATTAACTATTTTTGTATAGGGATAGTTCTATATACATTACAAATGACTAAATTTTGATCCCTGAAATCCTTGGTAATACCAATGTTCACTTTGTCTGGTTTTGTTACAGCATGCCCCATATATTTATGAGATTATAAATCCTATTTGTATAAATAAATAAGTAAAAAAAATTTTTAAAAATTCTTTTTCAAAAAAAAAAAAAATATTCATAAAAATTTTTATCACAAAAAATTAAAAAAACTTTGCTCTTTTGTTCTTCCATACTATTACTAATTCCCTCTCTCCTCCTCTTTCTCCCCCCATTCTTCTCCTCCCCCTTTCCTCCTTCCTCATCCTTTACTCTTTACGTTAAAATATAATGGAAAGAATTCGCTTTAATCTATTCACTTTAAATATTTCTTTTGCTATTTGCACCTTTTCGGGTGTGCCTTTTTCATCAAAAATGCTATCATTTTTGCGGATTTCTATTGTTAAATTCTTGTGTCGAGAAAATTTCACCATCTAAACAATGACAATAATAAAAAAGAACGCAAATGATGATGATAACTGCAGTGGCGGTGGCTCACCTCACAACGATAATCTTTGTTTACATATGTAATAACAATCTTTGTCCAACCATACACGTGTATATATAATAATAATTAATTAGTTGTGCCGATCAGATAACAACTTAAATTTTAATAAAAAAATGCCCCCGAAGAAAGATATAAACAGAAGGAAAAAAGATGTTCACGAAAAAAAATTAGCAATAGAGTAAGTGCTTATTAAAAGAACTATGGTAGTTACGATCACCTCCACTAATTGCTCTAGTTTACAATACAAAAATATTTTTTTGGTTGTGTGCAACTGCCGCTACTCTGGTTAACTAATATTGTTTTCACCACAATTTTTATCACATTCGGAAATTTTTTGGTTAGATCTCCTAAGCTTCCGTAATTGCATCCTCATCTACATCATCATCCTCATGTTCTAGTCCCAGCAAATGCATCAAGAGTGGTTCCGCAGAAGATTATAAGACATCTCAATAAAAAATCTCAACCTTATAAAGAGACGGTATGAAGAAATAAAGGTAAATCTTTAAAGGAAAATTTCAAAGCAATATTATAGGAGCATACGTGTTTTAAATCATTCTTTTCTAGGGTGACAAATCATCACCTTTATTGATAAAGAAGTATGCCAAGTTTATATGCGATGACGATCTGGAGAAATATGCCCATTCTTAGCCATAGTTAAAGACTAGTGCTGTAATCGAAAAAAGGAAAAAGTATGGTTGCAAAAGTGGTCGCAAAGGTAATTGCAACCACTTTTTATATGCCGTAAATACAATTACTATCATCATCATAATTTACGGCACCAGTCTTTAGCCATGGTGTTAGATCTTGATCAACCTCATCAAGATTTATTTAAAATATATTCGAATGATGAGCTTAACAATATTCAAGAATACAATATACTTAAAAAATGGTAAAATTTTGATGAAAATAGTTGACACAGTATGTTTTTGAAAGAAGCAAGGGTGATAACCCTTTCTTTGATAAAAAAAGTAAAAAATCAACAGAAGAACATGATTTTATCGATGATGTCTACTGTCTCTTGTAAGTTTTCTAAATTGATTATCAAATCAAAATACTGAAAGTTTTAAGATCTTTACTAAAGGAAAGAAATACTTTAGGGAAAAAACATGGAAAATCGGTCGTTATGATTAAGGTTTCTGGTCGAAACTCTCTTTATTAGTAGCCGAAATTGCTGAAACAATTTGGGCAAAAGTTACTTTTTTATAAGCCCAAACTATTTTTTGTTATTAGCCAAAATTGGGTTAATGTTAATGTTTATAAAAAATGCAGAGAAGCCCAAATTGGCCAAATTAGTTTGGGCTTTGAGAAAACGGTTTGGACCGGAAACCTTAGTTATGATAAGAAATTGAAATCGTAATACAAAGAGAAAAACTGAGTATTTCCATTGATTGGTAGGAGATTTTTAAATAATTGTCATGCTCACAGTTACATATAGAATTCAAGAAATTTATTAATTGTTTAGGAACCAAAAATCAGCCATAGAAGGCAATTTCATTGAATGCCATTCTTATGATGTGTGGTTTTCTCTTCGTTCTGAATCGGAAAAAATACAGCATCAAAAGCATTATGAGCTTACCCCAAGATGTGCAGATTTTGCGATCAAAACATGAGAAAAACTTGAAATTAGAGTACATATATGGGGAAATTGCAGGTCCTCCTTTTGAGGCAACCAAACTAAGGACTGAATTAAAGACTAGTGCCGTAAATTATGATGATGGTAGTAATTGTATTTACGGCATATAAAAAGTGGTTGCAATTACCTTTGCGACCACTTTTGCAACCATTCTTTTCCCTTTTTTGGATTACGGCACTAGTCTTTAGACTAAATATAATAGAAGAAAACTAATTCGTTTTCTCTCAAGAAGTATAAAAGGGGCTTCCGAAATTATACAACAAAAATTTGATATCATGGATAAAGAGATTACGAAAAATACCACGCCTTGGCATTCTTTATACAGGTAAATTAGTGTTAGCAGTGTTTGCATTCGACTACCCGTCTTATTATTCGCAATTAATTTTTGTAATTATATTATTTATTATATATAGGGACCAAAATAAAAGTCCCCGTATTTGATAAAAAAAAATATGGATTTGGCATAGTAATTGACTTATTCACAATAGATATACCGTAAAGTCTGGAAAAATATCACCCCCGAAAGATGATATAATCAATACTTAAAAGAGCAAACGACGACATAATGAAAATGGTCAATGAACTCGCCATCCTAATTACAAAAAAAAAAAAAAGATCCAGCAAGCAATAACCAATGATCACTAATATAGAAGCTATAAAAGCTCTGAAACTGCACTTAAATGTGTACAGCAAAAAGTTTAGATATTTAAATGCAAAAAAAAATGAAACCGACTGACAACGGTTTTATAAATCCCTCACCTCCTGGAAACAAAAAAAAATATTATTAATAGATTAAAATTTATTGATTGTTGTGATAAATTAATTATTTTTTTAATTATTTAATTATTTAATTATTAATTGTATAAAAACTTACTATTTTTCCTATTTAAATATATAATTTTTTTACTATTGTTTATTAAATTATTATCAAATTCTTGTAAAGTTTTTTTAAAGATTGAGCATTGTATTTTGATATGGAAAGAATGAATAATTCAATGCTGTAGCCTAGTTAAAAGAAAATTTTCGAAAAATTTTTTTTAATGCTAAATTTTGTACTTTTTTTTTTTGTTATTACCAAAAATAAAGCGAGCGTTGTGTGTTTAATTCAATCGACAATTGAATTGATTATTTGTTTATTACTAAAAATGCTTTGATCACGTCTTATACATTCATTTTGCAAAGCTGGATTGGAAGCTTTGTAAATCTTGACTTTAACGCTTGTTTTGATCAAACCCGCACATATAATTATTGAATAATTGATAAAACGTTCATTTTGCAAACTCAATTTGCAAGTTTCATTAGACCTTGACTTTAACACTTACTTTGATCAAACCCGCCTATATAATCATTGAATAATTGATAAACATTCATTTTTCAAGTTTCATAGATTTTGTCTAACACTTACTTTGATCAAACCCGCCTATATGATTAGTAATTGATAAAGCGTTCATTAAATATATTTTACAAACAGCTTCGTAGACCTTGACTTTAACACTTACTTCGATCAAACCCGCCTATATAATTATTGAATAATAAAACGTCCATTTTGGAAAACTTGATTTGCAAATAGATCTTGACTTTAGCACTTATTTTGATCAAACTTGCCTATATTTGAATAATTGATAAACATTCATTAAATATATTTTGCAAACAACTTCGCAGATCTTGCCTTTAACACTTATTTCAATCACTCCTATACAAAATATTGAATAATTGATAAAACGTTTATTTGCAAAACTTGATTTGCAAATTTCTTGATCTTGTATTTAACACTTACTTTGATTGTTACGTCTATACAAACTATTGAATAATTGACAAACGTTCCATATTTTTATTGTGTAATCCTACATAATCTAAAAAAAATAAAAATTCAAAATAATTCAATAGAATAGAATTTGTCCAATGGAATGTTGTAAACTGTATATATCCCATGCATAACTTGAAATATAAGGCTTATTTTTCCATTACTAATACTTGTCTCGGGATAAGACATGCAATGGCGAGCCCATGTGATTCGCTTAAATGTGTTATTAAAGTCCAGCGAGTGAGAAAATGGAACTCTTGCTGGGGGTGTATTGACCATTCGTGACATGACCTCTCATTTTTAGTGTTTATTTTATTTAGAAGGAAAAAAAAGAGATAAAATTCTGATTGGTTACATTTGTAATATATGAAATCCATCAATTATGAGAAGCATTATTGTTATAGCAAACAATAATGAATCATCATTTTTTGAGGATGACAATAAAGATTAAGATCCGATTTGTTTCACGAAAATACTCAAGTTTCAAAAAAACGGCTGTCCTACTTGTATGTTATGGATTTAATAAAATAGACTACTGTCGGCCCGAGTGATGTCGTTTTCTTGCTCTTTGCGATAAAGAAGATGCAATCCCAAACCCAACTTAATAAATAAATTTTTGTTCTCGCGTAACACGAAAAGCAAAAGGCTCGCATTGCGTTCTCAGTTGTGAGCTTGTTATTATTTTGCCATCTTTTTTTTGTGATGAAAAAATCTTTTTGATGACTTGTAATGTTTTTTATTTGGTTTTACCCCGATCCACCGACAGTCATTATACCGACACCCTATTACTATGAAAAATAACGCACGGAATTTCCGTTCACATTCCATACACATTCCGTGTTTTAAAAAATTAGATGATACTAATACGGAATGTGCACGGGTTTTGTACGGGATTTGAAAACCCGTGCACATTCCGTACATATTCCGTGGTTTTAAAAAATTATGTGCACGGATTTTGTACGGGATTTATTTTCGGTTTTATTACTTATATTGATTAATAATGATTCAAAATCAATTACAAGATGAAATAGAAAGATTTGAAAGCTTCTTAAGGATTAATGTATTATTTATTGTACTTCATTCCATAATCATCAAGGCTATTAATTATTTTCGAAAAATAAATTTATCTTTTTTTTATAGAGACCATATTTTGAATCTTGTACCAAATTTCTAATTTAGACGTAAAATTTTATAAATATATTTTTAAAAAAAAATGTCTGGTATATTCGCACGCATTGGTTCTATCATCAGTGGAATCCGAGAAAAGCTCAGTGGGTGTTGGCAATATAGTTCCAGAGCAAGCACCAGCTCAACCAGAAATCAAATCCCCTATCATAGAAGAAATTCGTAACAAGCATAGTGGGAGAATATTTATTGGACAACTAACACGCCTTGGTTTGGGGGGAGTATTAAAAGGCCCATTGATATTATCAAAAAATCTATTCCTTCAAGGAAAGATAAGGAGAAGGAAATAATTCCAGAGTCTCCTGCAGAATCAAGCAGTAGATAACAAAATATTGATCCAAAACCATCCGATTTGGAAATAGTATATATTCAAAGGAGATCAATTTTCTCAGAATGGATTAGGAAACGAAATCTTATAACAACATACAGAGGTATAGTACCAAAGGGAAACCCTGTAGAGAAAGATGAATTAAATCTTCTAGAAAGTGTATGTGAAAAAAATCAAGACAGTATTACAAAAAGAACAAGCTAAAAAGAAAAGATTCCGATTTTCAATATTTCTTAATCCTACCATAAGCAAAATTAGTACAGTAGAGAAATATGATGATAATGGAGATTATACGCATGATAAAGCTCATAATCATTTTGATTTTGACTTGAGAATCTCATGACATTATGAATCGGTCTTTTTTTTCTTTTGAATTATGAGAAGAGATGATAATTCAGCATCAACTGAAAATTCATTGTTATCTTATTAGTATTGTCATCACGGCATTTGTGGGTGATCAAATATTTGAACCATTTCCTCATCTGTTAAAGGATCGGCTCCGTTATGAGTGCCATCATCCAAATCTTTTAATTCTACCATTCTAAAATGTAAAATATCTCATATAGAAACAAATTCAAAGCCTTGAAAGGTTCTTTGAATTTAAACACATCTTGATAAAACTTGTTGATGCGAATTCCATGATACAATGATCCAGCTTTATATTCCTTTTTGTCTCTCTTTACCACGACAATAAATTCACACAATAATGTAGCAATAGCATCATTAACAATAATTTCGTGTTTTTTGCTGTATTTTGTGGTTTTGCCACATTAGCATATTTGATGACTGTGTATCTTTAGAAGGTTGTTCAAATTTGTCTCCAACAGAAATAAAATTTATTAATAAAAATATATCATTAAAATAATATAGATTGTTTGATGACTCCTTTGATGTGCTTCTTCGAATAGAATTTAAATTAGAATTCGATTAAAATAAAAATATATTTATTTATCAAGAGGGAGAGAGACTAACTTCTAAACGCGTCAAGGATTCTTAGTTATAATTTCAGGATTCAATTGACATTGAGGCAGCAGGGAGATTTCTTTTATTATAATTAAAAGCATTAATAAGTACTAAAGCAAATAATCAAATAAAAGAATAGAACAAAATTGGGTTTTTGGAAAAATAACAATTTTTATTATATTCAGAACGAGTATAAGTAAAAATGGACAATCACATAAACGACATGGGATGATAATCAATCAAAAGCTTAATTCATTATTATTTATTATGTATAAATGGATTATAATTATAAAAAAACAAACATCTATATTTATATAATCTAATTCCAAAGACCCTCAGGAACTTTAGAATCAAAATAATCAGGAATGTTTTTGCCAAAAGCAGTCAAAACAACAGCTGCTATACTCATATTAGAAACCTCTTTAAGAGTTTTGCCTGACTCAATTCCTTCACCTCTGGCACCCCAAATTATGTTTAACTCTTCTTCTGAATCGCCACCATGACTGTTTTTAATGCCACCATGATCAGTTGTCAACAAAATCAAAGCATCTTCATCCCAACCAAACTCTTTGATTGCCTCAAGGACCCCTCCGACATATCCATCAATCAATTCTAATTGTTTGTAATACCTTTTACTTTGATAATTTTTTCTATGGCCCACCGAATCAACCGTGCCAAAATAAATAAACAAGAAATCTACATAATTTTTACTTTGTAAAAATTCAATTGATTTTTTAAATACAGGGTCATCTTCGGTATATTTGGCAAAAATTTTACTTTGTATTTTACGCCAAAATCTAGTATACCAAGGTTCATCTTCAGGGAATGAAAATCGTTGAGTTTTCAATGATAACTCCAATATTCCTGTATTAATTGGATACCAAGAAACTATACTTGCAGACGTGAATTCTTTATCGCTTTTGTCATTGTTGCCAAGTATTTTCAATATGCTTGGATACTTGTCATCTTCTGGATATGCTCTACCATTCTCGATTAATTCATTAGTTAAACCATGTTTATCGGGAGTCACACCATGAAACATCGATCCCCAATTTTGTGCACTTATTGTTGGTAATTCGGCTCTACCATTATAAGTGTGAGCACTGGTTGAAAGAAAATTTTGAATGTTTGGACAATTAGCCGGTGGTTCTGCAAAATTGCCAATTCCATCTACACCTATAAAGATTACTCTTTTATATGGTTCGGATGGTTGATTAGCTTTAGAATTGGGCTTTAAAATTTTTTCCAACGGCATTAATTCTTTGGTAGTCTTCAGATATTTTATAAAAAATAAATAAAGGAACGGTTTTAAAAAAAAATTTTTATTTTTTAAAAAAGAACTTTATTGTTCCATTTATTAAAATAACGAATTCGTTTCATTATTATTATTATGATGGTAATAAACAAATAAATAATACCAAGTATTCACTGATTGGGTGCTGATTGAACCAAACCTTTTTAATTTCCTTATTAATCTTTTTTGTATTATTCAAAGCCTAAATTATGTCACAATAGAGGTTGCACTCAATGAATTATATTCATTAAAATATTTTTTTTCGAATATTCAGCGAATCAATATCTTGTGCAACTGAATTGAAATGAATTTTCTCAAAATGAATTCTTTCTGTTTTGTTTATTAAATTAATCATTCATTTAAAACGGAAGAAGAGAATTCAGTCACTATAATAGGGGAAATTAATAATACAATAATGAGTTTTTTGAAGAAAAGGGTAGCTCCAAGAAGTCAAGTTGGATATGGAAAGATGGTCCATTCTTGTGATGGAATATAATAAAAATAGATTTCCCGCTTTCTCAAAGTTGGTTATTAAATATTTGTGTGCATCTACAATCTCCACTCCAAGTGATAGTTTATTTGGCCAAACTGATCAAAATAAATGTGAATATTTTAATTATGATTTAAATTTTAATGAATATTAACAAACAATAAAAATTTAATCACCGTTGTGCTACCAATATAATGTGACTTATTTTGTTTTCCTACTTCCGCAACTTCATGGTAGGGTTTCTATTAGAATAAAGGTTTATTCGTTATGAATTTGAATATTCAAATTACATTGAAAGTTTACTCAAATAAATTTTTATTCGAATAAAACTAATAATTCGAATAATTAAAATTTTTTTCCTTTATCAATCTATTATTCCTTAATCCTTGAATATATAGTGATATTAATAAATAGTAGTAGCTGACATTTTCCTTAAGTCATAGTACTGGCAATTATAGTAATATAGATTATAAATATAATTATTGCTTATATTATCTTGTTAAAGAAATGAGACCTATATTTTATAAAATGAATAAACTAGTAATTTATAAAATGAATAAAACGAATAATTAGAATAAATTTTAATTCGGATAGATTTTTTAAATTGACTGCATTACGAATAATTTCGAATAAGAATTTGTATCACGAATAAAAACCCTCCTTTATGGTTAATCCAAAAAACACAAAAATCATACTTGGCTTATTTTTATTCACCTTTACTTTCACTCTGTTGTTGAGTTTGGACTAGCATTTTGATTTTTGTTCATTTAACTCTTGAACAATTTCTCCTGTTTAATTAATCCAGGTTTTTTCTCCTCTGATCCTTTAGCTTTTTCTGAAGTCCCTGGATAAGTTTTGCAAAATTCGCCTGTCCCTGTTTTTCTAGCATCCCTTTATATATATAGGGTCAATACCAGTGTTTCACATTGGTTTTGAGAAGCATTATTACAAGTAAGAATTTAAGAGTCTGAATTGATTACATCCTTTTGATTCATTCATATTAATTCAAACATTTTTAAACCTTGTTAGGATTATGAAATAATGTAAGAGTTATATGATTAACGTACCTTCTAGCTTTTTTTACAACAAAAAAATCATTTAAATAAATAAATGTTTTATTTATTCAAATTACTAACTAGAATATTAAACAGAACTTGACTTTCTATCGATATTGTTTTTTATGGTCCTTAGCAGTTGTTAAATGATTCAAGTTAAATTTATTGTTTTCAAAGTGAATGTATGATTTACCAAATGCAAAAAAGTCTCCTATAGCCATCTATCTTCCGAATTATTTCATTTATTCGAAGCCAAAATAAGGTATGATAATGGTGTGTGGCATGTTATTAGTCTATGGACACATGATCAAATTTAATACATTAGATAAAGAATTATGTAATAGTATATCATAGGTAGTGAGTAAATGATATGTTTATCATATTATTTTATGGATGAGTGTGCTTTTTTCTCTTGGATTAGTCATTTTTTGATAGTTTGGACTCGGTCAAATCGATCGATTAACTAATTAAATATTACACGAAATTTCTTATGTGTACATACATAAAAATGATTTAATTATTGTTAAACCAATTCACATTTTCTATATTCTTTTTACAACACCTGGTTTCGAGTTTGTGTGTTTATTGGCAATATTATTATTATCAACAACTTCTCGCTGGGAACTGACGTTGCTGGGATTATTAAAGGATTGGAAAATCCCTTTTATGCTCATCCCACCATTTGAATACATCAATCTTTTCATCAGGAACTTTTATCTATCAATTTTACCCAAAATTTCATTAATGTTTGAATTGTTGTGTTTTCATATTCTAAGCATTACATCAAAAAGTAATCCCTGCTGTAATGAGCTAGTTTCTTGCTATTTTGTGCATTTTGAGCTTCTGATGCATGCTTACCTACCGAAACCCCTCTAGAAATCGATCGGTAGAGTTACACACTAATTGTTTATTAGAGTTTTGACAGAATTTCGGTAGTCACAAAGAAATTTCAGCAAGCAACCTTATTCTGGTGATATTTCATTTAAAAGGAATACTTCCAATAAATGCTTCTTTTTTTTACTTTCTTCTCATAAATTATTTATTTTTTTAGTATGAGTTTGAGAACTAACAATATTTATATCATTTAAAGATGACGGACGATGTTGCTAGGCTTAGAATTAGGATACAAATATAATGATGATGATGATGATGATGGTCATAATATATTAATTCTGGATCAATATCTGATTGAATAATTTTTCGAGTCCAACCTTTAGGGTATTATGCTGCCTCAAACCATATGCATACTTTATTACATTGTAATTATAGCAAGAGTTTTCACGCTAAAGCCAAAAATACTAACGATCGGCATATTATTATGGATCGACCAATCACAGATATAGCCGCTATGTTAAATTTTATTGGTCAATAATTATTAAATCACATCTCAGCCATTTAAATCACATTCGCGTAAACAAAAATTTACTGATATGGTTTTTTCAAAGGTGGTTTTTTTTTTCTTATAAATCTATTCCAACAATTTATTGTTTTTCTAATAAAAATCTTTAAAAATTTAGATTAAAGAATTAGCAACACTAAATAAAATCAAATTAATCAATGTTAAAAGTGAAATAATAACTGATGGAGGTGGCGATGGAAATGCTGTTTTTCAAAATCAAATACATGCAAAAACATATGGAATTTATTTTTTGGTTGAATTTGAAGTGTGCGAGCCTGATTCAATTATCAAAAGTCTTAAGATTATGATTAATGAGGCAATTAGACGAGAAGTAGGAGGTTTTTTTGAAAGGTAAAAAAAAATACACATGTGCACATAAACACACATCATCTAACATTACAATAATAAATTATTGTTATAGGGTAGAGAAAAACCGAAATATTCATGTTTTATTCAAAGGAATTGTCAATTATGCAAAAATAAACCAACAACGTACACAGTTATTTAAATATTTAAAACAAAAATATTCAAAATTGATAATGGACTCGATGACTTTATCACCATCACCACATTTACAAAAATCTAACAAACAAGAAGAGATAAATGTAGAAATAAATAGTTTTTTGAAATTTTCTGATAAAAGGTTTGGGTTTTCATTTAAACGAGAAATAATAAAATGATTTATTATTTTAAAATCTTTAATTTCTTATTATTTATTATATAATATTACCAGTAAAAATTATCCTGAATTATTGTTTGTATGGAATTTGAACTTAACTCCATTAGGTCGTGTTATAATTACTGACTTGAGGTTAATACCAATTATGTCACATCAATGTAAGTTTACTTTCTCATCAAGAACAATTTATTAAAGATTGTTATTTAAATAATACAATGATTACTTATTTCAAATATTATTAGGGAAGACATTAGATGAATTTAATATAATTGATCAAATACCAAATCATTTTCAACAACTTGTAGAGGTTAAAGGTGTTCAATTCGCTGTTGAAATAATTGTTAAAATTGTATTTGGGTTGAATAAGAAAACATAGAGAATAAAGATTTAGAAAAATTGATTCCATGAAAAGTTATATTAATATTGAAAAATAATTAACTTCATAAAAAAATTTTTTCCAATTATTTAATGTTTATGGTTGTTTATTTATTTCCTATTAATAGTCAATGAAATTCCAATTGACCATTTCTCACAAATTCAGTTGCTTCTTCACAACTCATTTTTATTATAAACGGGATCACTGTAACCATAAATATATGTAGATTCACTTCCTAAAATATATAAAGATCAAATAATAATAATAATAATAATAATAGTTAAAGCAACAGATCTCTAATGGTAAATGGTTATTCCTGCATTGATTTGCTACATTGATTTGCCATTATTTTTATATTTTACCCCATCCTCCCAGCAACAAGGTTATCCATATTTTGACAACATAATTCCTGAAATAAAACTGCTGCTCTTTTATACAATTATATATGTAAACAAAACCAGTGTTGTTGTGATCTGTTCCAGTCTTTTTCACTGGAATACAATGTTACACTGGAATTCAAAAGAATTCTGCCAATGAAATTTTTTATTTTTTATTCATAAAATTACCAAAAGATAAATCGTATTTTTTTAATAAAAAATGCCATTGATAATTATCTGTGGCATACCTTCAAGTGGCAAAACAATAAGATCAAATCAAATTAAAAATTATTTTATTGATAAATTTAAAGCTGAAGAAAAATCAATAAATGTAAACTTAATTAATGATGAGAATTTGGGAATTGCTAAAGATAGTTATCAAGGTAATGTTAACTATGTAGATAAATTGTCATTATGTGTATAACCAATAAATAGTTTATGTACATCAATCTAATTTCTAATAAAAAGATACTAGAGTAGAAGAAAAAAAGGCTCGTGGTACATTATTATCAGCTGTTGAAAGATTGGTTTCAAAAGATGATTTGGTAATTGTTGATGGGATGAATTATATTAAAGGGTTTCGTTATCAACTGTATTGTGTTTCCCGTGCTGTTGGTACACCTCACTGTGTAGTGCATTGTGGAACACCTGTAGAATTGGCGAGAAAATGGAATTCAAATAGAGAAAATGGATACAATTCAACATTGTTAGAAAAGAAAAAAAAATTTTTCTTTTTCTTTAAACAAAAAAAAATTTTAATTAGATTCATTTCTATCAGTTAAAATTGGTTTTCTCTTTTCCTTTAGATTTGAAGAACTTGTTAGTAGATTTGAAGAGCCAGATGATCGTAATCGTTGGGATTCTCCACTGTTTACCATATTATTTGATGATACAAATTTACCATTTGATGAATTATGGAATTCTTTGATATTAAAAAAACCAAAACCGCCCAATTTATCAACAATCGTGGTAATAATATTAAAAATACATTATAAAATACAACGATTACAATCATTGCAATTATTAATAATATTAAAAAAAAATTTTTAATAAAGAAACCAATTAGTGAAACCAATTATTTATATGAACTAGAAAAAACCACACAAGAAATAATTAATGAAATATTAAAAGCACAAAAAAATGATGTTATAGGAATTAATACAAACATAAAAATAACTTGTGCAAATCAAATAATATCCTTTCATTAAACTAAAACTAAACTAACAAAACAATAATTTTTTCAATTTAATTTTAAAATTAATAAATTCTTGACATCAATATTTATATTGCTTAAATACATTAATCTTCCATCACACACAGTAACATTATCAGAACTAAGAAGACTTAAAAAACAATTTACAAATATTAATAAGATGCATACACTTTTGGACATGGATAGAGTTGCTCAATTATTTGTTGAATACTTGAATACTAATCTTAATAATTAATTAGTTTTTCATTATTTAAACATTTTATATGGTACAAAAAAATAAAATTTTTTTTATTAAGTGAAGAATATCAACTATGTGCAAGCTTCTATTGAATTACAAGTTGCTGGTGGATCATTACTCAATAATTTATCATTAATAACTAATTCTCCTTTCTTAAATTTATCAATGATACTTGACACTTCTTCTTGAATAGATTTATCATCTTTTTTAGGCGAGACTTCTAAACAAGCGGTTAAAACTTGATCTAATGGTGCAACATCCCCCCACACCTTTTCATTGTGTTGATAATGAACTCCCGCTGTGCCAGGTTTTAAAATATATAACCCTCCTAAAATTCTACCCTCTCCTTTGTAATTGCCTTGTACGCCCTGAATATTAATCATGTGTTATAATAATAAAGATGTTTTTTAATTAACGAATCTTGAAGGATTGGCCTATTTCTGTGTTAAACTTACTGTTTTCCAATTTCTTCCGATATTCATCCAAACAGAAGGTTTAAATATGCTCATGTATCCACCATATCTTATCTCTCCACCACTAAAATCATTCCAAATTATTTTATTATTAAAAACAACCATTTAATTCTGCTAGCCAACATTTTTAAATTAAATTAATTATTACCCAAGTGCAGTATAAAAGGCCTTTTTTTCGTCTAAATATACTTCTCCTTTCCAAAACCCATTATTAAATTCTTCGACTTCATTATCTAAATTTTCATGAACAATTGCTACCATTCTTAAGCCCTAAAGATTAATCAATCAATAGATATATATATAGTTTTAAATATTTAATATATGCAACAGTTTTCTTGTACAATTAAATGATTTTTAAATCACCATTTTATCTGAAATTAAGTTTTTAAATGACACCAGTTTTGATGACTCTTCACGACATAATTGACAACCAGGTCTACGAACTAATAAATTATAACCAGAAAGTTAATAAAAAAAAATGTGCCTTTTTTTTTTGTGGAAAAAATTGATTAATTCCACTTGCCAACGAATATCAAAGCCGGATTATTTTCCCAAATTTTATTTGCTTCGAAAGATTTATCATCCTTAAGATCTTTAACGGTGATATTTTTTAAAGCCTCATAAGATGTCTTGTTGGAATTTTCCGACATATTTGATTTCAAATATTTCACAGAAAAGAAAAAAATTATAGAAATTAAAGCGACTAAAAAATTTCGTTTTTGCATATATTTAGAAATCTGAAATTTTACAAATGATTTTGGGAAAAAAAAAAACATGCGCTCTGAAGATCTTAACACTAAAAAAGCATATTTTCTCATACGACAAATTAGTATTAGTATCAAATATGGACATCAATACAAAAAGTTATTCATCTTCATGTGAATTTGAACTAGCCAAAATTTTCAAAATAAAATTTCCGGTTAGTCCTTTTATCTGCTTTGCGCAAATGAAAAATATAATCCAAACCGCTAAAGAAATGGGTATGATAAGATATACGCATTGGCTGTATATCCTTCGCCCACCCACGTATGCTTTTTTCCTGTTGATATATAGATGATCTCAATTCTTAATATTAACTGGTACATGTCTCATTAGCGCAGTACGAGTTGTGACTCACCTGATTTGGTTCGTTAATTTCACAACCTCTTGAAGAATGTTTACGATTATAATGCAATATTGTGCACACACTCCCAATGATACTAACTAATACTAATATCTTGGCTTTTAATCCTAGTGCAAGTCATCCCCGTTATAATGACATTCGTTATAATGACAATCTTGTTAATTTACACCTGTTATGATGACACTCACTATTTATCCCGTTATACTAGCATAATGACGTAAATTTGTCAAAGATTTTTTTATATAAATAGAGTTTAAGACATTTCACAGTCATTCATGTGGGAAATTTATTAAATTTTGGGGTGTTTTGAATACAAATTCTGATTGGCTAATTTGAATTTCACGCGCGTGAATTGACGCAGATTCCAAATTCACGTACAACATATGCAGAGGTTAAATTGTTTTAGTTTTAACCTTTCGCATGAACATGTGATCCATTTTCAAGTCTGTTTATTACAAATAATCAAATTCTTTACTTTTAAAAAAATCAATTCTCTATTATATCAATATGTAATAAAATTAGCCTGGATCATTATTTAATAAAAGAACGACTGTAATAATAATCATCTTTATTTTATTGTTTTCTCGAGTAGCAAGGATATACAGACTTTTGATATTTTATATTTCGCTCATCACGGACGCTACCAATTACTGTGTTGATTTTGAGGCACCAATAGAGCTAGCTTTCCCAACAAACATTTTTATTGCATATAATGTTTTTTGATACAAATTAAGCCATTAAGCATAGATTATGTTTTATACCTTTCTGTGATACTATGACTTTAATTTTCAATAAATATTCTATATTAAATAAAAATACAATTTTATATATATAAATTAAAAAATTAAATTTTCAAAGTATTGTTTTTTTTTTTCCATAATGAGATAATTTTTTTTATAAACCATAAACCAATCATCGATCTAGTGAGAATTATAACAATTATTGATTTTTGTATTGACTTGTAATAATCATTCCATCCATTTGCCCATACTCTTCTCCTAGTGATTATATTTGATTGCTCTTTTTTATATTTATTCCTGTTTGATTTTAAAAGCCACCAAACAAATATATTTAAATCTAAATAATCAAATCTTGGTCTTGTTGCATCCAATCTTCTCGATGGTATTTCATCCTCTTTATACATTAAATCTATCAAATCGCTTGTCATCTGTAATGTTAATCCCCATAATCTTAAACTGTCATCACCCTCTCCTCCACCATTGTTGTTATTATCATCATTGTTGTTATTTGGTAAAATTATTGAATTAAAATGAACCTTGCCTAATAAAAATGATAATATGAACTTGATTGGTCTTGATTTAGATAATCCTAAGGAAAGATCTATTGATACTGGATTCCATCTTTGTGTATAAATAGGATCAAAGAATATTGATAATGGTATAGAATGAATAGATGATATCTCTGATCCTGAAATTTCTGTAGGTGGTGTAATATGTGTTATTTGTAAAAATACAAAACATGAAAGAGTCATTAATAATTTTCCTCCCAAAGTTGATGTTACCTCTCTATCATCTAATGCACCAATATATGCAAATGATTTGTCATTTTCAAGATCTATTCCAATTTCTTCTGATGTCTCTCTTATTGCTGTATCCAAATCGTCTAAATCATCTGGGTCTTGTTTACCTCCAGGAAAAGCTATTTGCCCTGACCATCTGTCTCCATCCCTTAAACTTCTTTTAATATATATAATTTCTGGTGTTCCCCTTCTAACCCATGTTAAATTAAAAAACTCTTCTATTACAACAGATAAATCTTCTTTTCCATTTCCTTCATATTCAATGATATCGTTATCATTGGTGTCACTGGAAAATGTTTCAAAAGAATTAATTATTGTTGGCCTAATACGAATTATTATGGCTACGCTTGCCCTACGTGGTTGGTTAGATGGTGATTTGATCTTGTGTGGCGGTATTTTCTGAAGATTTTTCAAGCCTATCTTTAAACGATCTAGTATTATTTGATCATCATTAAATTGGTTTTTTTCTATCATTGTGTTCAATGAAGTCTTTTTTATTTAAATTTTTTTTTTTAGATATTTTTTTTAACCAGTTTTTTTAATTGTAACACCATCATCTCTTTAATTGTAAATCTTTGCCGTAAATGGAGTTTAATTTTGTCATTTCTATGATCATGTGATATTAGCATTCTACTAAATAAAGGTTTCAAAGGGATTAATTGATGCTGTAATAAATTTTGATCTCTTTATTATATAAAATGTTTTTGGTTACAGAGAGTTGCTTTTATAATAGAAAGACCCACCCACACCACCTGGATGACTTTGAGTTAAGATCCCCACCACGTGTAATCTGTCACGAAGAACATTTTTTAGCTTAGAAACCATACCCATGTTACTTGATAAAATTTTAATCATTAGATTTTGTTATAGCAGGCTTATCTGTTGATTCATAAAGAAATTGATTGGATAATTTTATAATATGTCGTCGATGTTACTAAAAAAATTCGCACGATATTTTACAATAAAAAAATATGTAATAAAGTACACCTATAGTTGAGACAAATACTCCATATCAATGTACCCGCCGATCATTAACAAAAACCTTTCCTTCTTAAAAGGATCACGAATTAACATATTAAAAACATTTGTTAGAATTTAAAATAATAAAATAATAACATAATTTAAAGAATGATCAAATTTTACCAGTTCTTTTTGATCGTTTTCACTACTTTTGAAATAAATCCACGTTCTACTACGCTTTTGACTGTTTTTTTAATGGCGATTGGTTGTTCATTTGAAGACAAACCAGCAATGTTTCTCAACGAACAAAGATTTTTTTAAATAATAATTGATGAACATCAATAACACATAATTGTTTTTCCTTAAAAGGATTGAAAGATTGTGATAAATAAAGGATGTTAATTTTATTTTAGGAAAATATTATTAATATATTAGATTTTTAGACGGTCGGTCACTTACTCCACCATTAAAAAAAAAATAATATCATTAATATTATTGTTAACGGACTAATACCAAATCATATTACTATTATTACTATAATAATAATAATAATAATATAATAATAATAATAACAATAAGCTAACTGTAGTCCGTTAACAACCTCATAATACTAATAGTAATAGTAAACGTTAACCCGTTACAACCCGGTAATCTTAATTATCGGAAAAAAAGCATATCCTTTAACACCCACTGAATATATATATATATATATATTAAACTATTGCACAATTCTTGTCTAATGAATGAATATTAAATCTTAAATACTATTTGTTTACGCGTTCATCATATACTAATAAATAACACACCACATACCAATCCAACCAACTCTACAATCATTACTCATAGCTTCTTTTGATCCAGTAATCGTTTACATTATATTTAGAACTAGAGAATAGTCATCCAAAGTGTAAGAGTTATATGATTAACGTTTATAAATGTACCTTCTATATACAAAAAAATAATTTAATTAAATAAATAAAAATGATTTATTCGAATTACTAGCTTGAATGTTAAAATATTAAGTAGAACCTGAGTTTTATATTAGTATGATTTCTTATTTTTTCTAATGGTCGTTAAATGATTTGGTTTAAATTTGTTATTTTTAAAGTGAGTATGTGTTTTACCAAATGCAAAAAAAATTTCTTTCACTGTTTACTGAATTACTTTGATAGTACATAATTATAAATTTAGGTTTGTATCGTGGTTTTGGTGGCTACCAATTGAATTTAAAGTGAGATGACGGGCCAGTTTGTATATTGGGTGTCGTGTAACATATATGATTAACATTTTTCTTTACTAATTACATTTTCATATAGAGGATGATTCTATATGTCTTTGTTTTTTATTCTCTTTTTCTAATTCTTCCGATTAAAGGACCAATTATAAGTTATTATACAAAAAATCAATTCCAATAATAAGAAGATTTTTTAGATATAGGGAAGAACATTCGTTATATCTATTTTTTTTGTTTTTTGTTTTTGTTATCTTTTGATTGGTATTAACTAATAAACTATAATTATCAGTTTGCATTTTTTTTTTGGAGAAATTTTGACATGAATTTTCTCCTTCGGTAAAAAAAATCATATTTGGGATGGTCGAAAATTTTGAAATTTCGCCGTTAAAACTTGACTGGATCTACCTATTACTATTGCTATTGCTGAAAATAAATTATTTTTAATTTTAAAAAATAAACCAAAATTACAAAAATACAATTATAACTTTTTATATCACTTCAATAAAAAACTTCTTCATTAATACTAGCATTGTTCTCATTGGTACTTATATCATTATTTACTTCCTCTTCTTCCACTTCATCTTGTGCTTCCTCCTCCTCCTCATCCTCTGATTCAATGTCTGGTAAAGGAAAATTTAAAATTGCCGCAACACCCGTTAATTGATTAAGTTCTATAATTTCATTGTAATAATTAATATAATAAGTCAATAATATATATATATATATATATATATATATATATATGTATATATATACATTAAAATTTTATACTTTATTTGATTTCATTTAGTGAATGACTTACGTTCTCCTGATAGATGTAAACTAGAAAATATAAGTACTTTACCACCTGTTGAACGGACTGATCCAACAAGACTAATATACTTTCTCCGAGTTTGAATATTAGCAGCTCTGATAAAAAGAATTTTTTTTATAAATATTTAGTAATGAATGGTAAAAATAATCTAAACTTGAATGAATATAAATATATATACTCACCTAAATAGTTCATCAGAAAGTAATAAAGTTCCAATTGCGCCTCTTTCTTCTGCTTTTTTAACATGTTTCCATCCATAGAAAGCTCTATCAGGATCTTCATTAAGCATTTTATAAAACTTGTCAAGAGCTGTTACTTCTTGAGCATACTTTGTGTTAGCAAGTTGACCTTGGATTGCTGAATCTTGTAATACTTCTTGAAGCGCATGTTTATGACCTGATGAACAATGTACAAGTATAAATTTTGATCGATTTTCAATTAATTGTCTTTTATCTTGTTTCTAGTTAAAACATTTTATTTTAGATTGTTTAATGGTAAATAGTTTTAAACAATAATATATATTTCTAAAAAATAAATCATACCACAGCCTCAGCAAAAACATATTCATAAAGTTGATCCTAAACATTTTTATATAAATTAAAAAATATAAAAATTGATATTCATTCTACAATAAATTTATAAAATATCAGTGATATACTCACCCATTTCATACCTTGACAAATCCCGGACTAGCTATTATAACAACTTTTACCACATCAAAATTTATATGTCTTTCGATGCCTTGCATAACTTGCTCAAAAAATTTTGTTAAGCCCTAAATAGGATATAATATATATATATATTATGTTTTTAATCAAGGAGGAATTATATTAATATTTGTGATCATCGAATTCAAGTCGTTGCTTACTTTTTCATAATTTTTTATGTGGCCATTTCTTTTACGTGGAATTGATTGTTCAATGCGTTGCCTTACAATAGTCATATTTTGAGTTACCAAACATATATTTGCCAATCCTGCAAAATAAAAGTATATATATTTTATTTTTTATAATACTCTAAAAATTTAATTAACAACCAATTATTTAAATGACCAACCTTCTTGCAAAACTATTGCAGCAATATCAGCTTGCTTCGTAATATCGCATGCTTCATGGATACGTTCCAATGAAATTACATCCCATTCAGGTTTTGCTAAAGTAAAATTTCGATTCAATTCAAGATCGATCGTATGATATGATCCCATCTGAAATATATATATATATATATATAATTTACATACGTAAAACATATAAATATATATTTAAAGTATCAATAATATGAATCACACTCACTTTAACATGTTTATTTTCTAATATTACTCGACCTCTGATTCTTAAAATTCCTCCTTGTGGATCAAAATCAATGTTGTTTACTGATATTCCCAAAGTTAATCTTATACGTTGAGAATCAACTGTACCAGTGGAATTTTCTCTTTGAACTCGGCTAAACAATTTTATTTAATCAAATAAATTAGACATAAATAGGAATATTCCATACACACGCACACACGCACACACATAATGTCAACTCTATTACCGTAATGTTGTTGCTTTAAGTTTATCACCAACTGTAATTAAATTATAAACATGCCACATATCTTCCATTTCCTCAGGACAAAGTGTAACACAACCCTAGGAAAAAATAGAATTTTAAAATTCAAATGGGATTTAACTAAATAATAAATAGATAAATTCAAACATATATATATATACCGAACGATCTTTTTCAATATGTTTTCCTATTAGTTTCATTTTTTTAAAATCAAGTTATTAAATAAAAATTAAAATATTTTATTTTATCATCATTTTATTCGTAAAAATAATCGGTAAAACTTCAGAAAAACTCGGCAAATTTCGAGAATCGATGATCAACATGTTACAAACTGAAGAGTGTATACTTTTGAAGGTACCAAATAAAAGTCAAAGATTTTGAAATTTTTATTGAGATGGAACAAGCTGGAGAAGAGGTTGGATATTTCTTTAATTTTTAAGATATTAGAATATTAGAATTGATTTTTTTTTAAAAAAAAATAGAATAATTTGGAGAAAAACAGCGAATATATAGAAGAGGAAGAGGAGGATAATGATGGTGAGGAGGAGGAGGAGGAGGAGGAGGAGGAGGAAGTTGAAGATGAAGATGAAGATGAAGGTGAGGGTGAGGGTGAAGGTGAGGGTGAAGGTGAAGGTGAGGGTGAAGGCGAAGGTGAGGGTGAAAGTGAAGTTGAAAGTGAAGTTGGAGATGATGAAGATTCAAATGTGTCAACTAGTAGTAGTTATAATAATGAAACTAAAAGAATCCCTAAAAGATTAGCTAGAAAAAGGATTGACTATTCTGAAGAAAATTATTATAGAAAATATGAATCTGCTTTCAATAACAAGATAACGAATGATAAAACTAATAATAATAATGGCGATAATAATAATAATATTCTTCGAAATAAAATAATTCATCGCAATGTTACTGTTGATGTTGATCGTTTTCATATTAATCGCGATGATGATTACGGCGATGAAGATGTTAATGAAGATAATAATAGCGAAAACGAAAAAGATGGTGAATACATTGAAGAAGATAACAATGAAGATAAAAATGAAGGTGATGGTGGCAGTGATGGTGATAGTGAATATGTTGATGAAAATAATGAAGAAGAAGAAGATGATGATAATGATGATGATGATTATGGTAATAAAACGAATTTAAAAAGAAAAAGAAACGATGACTATGAAAATTATCGTAGATTTCGACCAAAAAGATTTACTAAACGAACAATTGATTATTCAGACAAAGGATATTATAGAAAATTTCAATCAGCTTTTACGAAAAAGCTATAATTACATTTTTTATCAGTGGTATTTTATATAAATACGTGAAAAACCAATATTTTGAGAAGCTGATAAAAAAACGCTTTCCCTCCAGATATATATATATATACATAGATTATATATATTTTAAAATACCATTTAATCATTTAATCCAATAACACGCGTTCAATAAATACACCATCCATCGCTTTATACAAAATAGCTTCTGTTAAAGTTAACACTGTGTTATTTTAACTTGAAATAAAACAGCAATTCTAGAAATTTTAGGGATAGAACTTCAATTTAAAATCAAAATCAAATACTGTACTATACATGCTAACAATTTCCCATTTACTATTTTCTTACTTGCTTACTTCATTACTACCATCATAGTATCAAAATGTACTTCAGAATAATGACGTCTCATTTGGGCATTCCATGTTTATGGGACGTCACTAAAAGATGTTGTTACACGGATAAATACATTCAATTCGTCATCTCAATGTATCAATGTTTAAATGAAAAAACTAGCATTAAACTCCGAAACTTAAAAAAATTATAATATATAAAATAGTTTTAGTTTTTTTTATAAATATTATTTTTTGGTTTTAACATGGCCGATGATAGAGCTGGACCAGCTATGACCACCGTTGAAAATATTGATAAAGCTGAATCAGCCATTACATCTGAAAATATTGATAAAGCTGAATCAGCCATTACATCTGAAAATATTGATAAGGTTGAACCGGCTATCACCACCATTGAAAATATTGAAAATGAGTCTCAGCACCTTGAGGTAGAACAACAATTACAAAAAAAAGATGACAAAGCTCTTTCTTACCCTCATCATGAGATTGAAAAACACCCTCATGACCATTCTCACGACCACCCTCATGACCATTCTCACGACCACCCTCACGACCATTCTCACGACCACTCTCACGACCACTCTCACGACCACTCTCACGACCACTCTCACGACCATTCTCATGACCACGGCCACGATCATGGCCACGACCATGACTATGAACATCAGACAAATTTACCCTTTACGACTCATGCTTCAGATCAACAGCCTGATCAACAGCCTGTCAAGCCTCAAGATTATGATTTACTTGAAGCTCGAGATAAAAGAAAAGAAACCAATGATCCAGAAGTTGAGGAGGTATTGTATTTATCAAAAACAATTTAATTTGCAATATGGTTAATAAAATTTTAATTTATGACAACATGTATATAATATTTGATTTATTCATTGAAAAAGTATTTCAAAGCAAAAGAATTGTTTTTAAAAGGGAGTAAAATTGCGGAAGAAATTCCAACTGATTCTGAGGAAAAAACACTGAAAGAATATGAACAAAAAATATTGGAATCTACCAAATATCTTGTAGAAGCATTTTTAATAGATGAAAAGGCTACTGATATGTCATCTAGAATCATGACTTTGGCACAACAATATGAAAAATTATCAAAACTTCAGTGGGGAGATGAAAACGAGAAAAAAGAAAACGATGAGACGTCGACAGCACATGAACCAGAATTCACAAAAGAGTAAGTCTTCATTTATTGATGATGTATTTTAATAATAAAATTATTTATTAGTAAATTTTATATGTATTAAATTATAATTTAAAAAAATTTTTTTTTGGAAAAAAATTACACACACAAACATATATATATATATATATATATACACTTTTCAAAAGGTCACTTATACTAGTTATTTGGCTCCTTTACAATGGAAGACAATTTTCGTTTTGTATTCAAACTCTTAATATAGCACTGAATCAACTTGAGTCACAACTTCACCCAAGACTTTATCATCTACGTGCAATATGTCATTTTAATCTTAATGATCACAAATCTTGTATTAAAGATCTCGAACGATTGGTTTCAATTAAACCCGATTTTGTGGATGCATACAGTATTCAAGGTTCCATACATATGTCTCAAGGTGATAGAATGGAAGCAGCACGTAATTTCAAGATTTATATTGAAAAGGCGAATAAAGACTCGATTTCTTATTCGCATGCTTTATACGCGTTGGCTGCTCTCACTATTCAGAACAACAGTTCTACAACAACAGCTAGTAGTCGTAAACAAGCGTCACATAGTTTACGTAATCAGCAAGCATTAAATTATTATCAAAAGGCCAAAATAGCAGAAGAACGTTACGAGTATTTGTATGGACACCCTCCTGATATCTCGGAGGTCAAACGGACTGTAGTAACATACTTTGAACAGAAAAGTAATTATAATCATAATGCTCATCATAATAATCTTATTGATGGCATTACCACCAACAGTAACAATAATATTGATAAAGAGGAAGAGGGTTCAAAAGTAGTTGAAAAGGATTCTAAAAAAGAAGCAGATAAATTAGCACACATCTTACAACGATTACTTGTTTTATCTTCAAATGCTAATCAACAACCTCCTAACAAAGAGAAAAAATGCAATTGCTGTGGAAGTCAAACTCGTAAAGATTTGAATGCCGAAGAAAAGAATACGGCATTACTTGCTTGTTCAAGTTGTTTTAGTGTGAATTATTGTTCTAAAGAATGTCAAAAGAAGGATTGGAAAAATGGACATAGAAAATTATGCCCAACATTAAAGGATTCCAAAAAAGCTTGATTTGGATGATTGTTTTTTAATTTTTATTTTTATTTTATCATTAGACTTGTTATTAATATATATATATATGTTCTGTATATATACATGTTTTATTTATATATTTAATGTATAAAAGTTTTTTATTTTCTTTGTTGTTTTAAGTGAAAAAATAAATTAAAGATTTCATTTATTGTGTGTAATCTTGCATATTTTAATTATATATTAATATATAAATAGTGCAAATAATTTATGAAACATTTAAAAAATTAAAAAAGAAATTTATGCCATAAAAAAAGTAATTTATTACTCTTTTCCATTATTTTCCGATAACTCTTCGATCTGGATTTTTATTTCACATTATTTGCCGTTGTCTTTTCGTCTTTAATCAATAAATTTTTAATTTTAATGTAAATTTTCTAAATATATATTCAAAATTCAAAAATTAAACAAACCTGCGTAACGTTTTTTATCATTTGTGGCCATTTCGTTATAAGGCTAAATTTAATATAATAATAATAATAACAAATTAGCAATTAATTTGTTTACGAGAAGATTATCGAAAGATAACAAACGAATATTCACAGCCTTTTCTTCATCATTCAAAGCCTTCCATTTTTCTCCAAGAAGTTTCGTGATTTCACCTGATGAACAATGGATAAATAATCCTCACATATAAGTAATAATATAAACACATTTCCAAGAACAATATAATAAGACGAATACCAAATTTTGCTTCAGGGTTTTCGGCTTTAACCTTTTCTCTATTTCCACGAACAAAAAACATATATGCGCTAAGTGCTCTTTTAGGTTCAGAGGAGCTTTTCTTGGTCTTTGTAGTGGAGGTTTTACCAGGATCGGATTTCTGTTTGGCGCCTGCTGTTGTTGTCGCCTTGCCAGATGATGATGATTTATTAGTATTAGCATTGCTGGGATTGTTAGTGGCAGCAGCTGAATTTTTAGGTTGTCTTGGCATTTTTGTAAAAGTTGATATATTTTATTTTTTTTGTGCGTGTATTAAATTATAACGCGTATATTTATTTATACTGAAAGGTTTGTTTTAAGAAAAGGAAAAAAGAAACTTAATAATGAAGTTTGTATATAATAGTTTATTACTAATGCTATTTTAAACAAAATAAACAAACTCCGATCGATAAATATGATGATGTATTAAAAATTAAAAATTGGAAAAGAACAATAATAAAGTAATCGAAAGGTAGAGAGAGTCTTTGCTGCCATTAATAAGAAGATGACCATTTTTTAATTTTTAAGGATGCATTACTGCTGATTTATTTTATAGTGGAATACACCTAGTCCCTACAACTTTCTGCACCACGGCGACAGTTTTGAGAAAAAATTTACAATCAAAAATTAGTCTAATTAAATCAAAATTAATGTCATACATATGTAAACTCGATAAGTCGGTCATGTGGGGTGAGATCATATGACTGACTTATCGAGTAAACAGACTTATCGAATTGAATTACTTAAATATTAATATTAAGAAAATGAGGTGAAAATTTTGGCCGACTTCTCGTATAGTGTTGATCAATGTTATATTTTTTTTAATGATCAACAACGCAAAGAAAATAGTATTTTCAAAATGCTACTAGTCTGTGAAAAAGAGATATATTATTCTCAACTTTTGAATATGAAATAGTATAATACACCTAGTTTATTGGTACTGAGAGATTTTTGGGGTAACAAATACCATTGATGAAAAAATCACGATCAAAAATTGCCAATAGTGTAACGAGTATAATAAAAACACATATTTCATAATCCTACTAGTCCGTGAAAAAAGCCATATAGTTTTCATTTCGTGTATGTTGTAGTATAATATATCTAGTTTGACTGTATAGAGAGATTTTTGCGGGTAATAAATACCAGTTGTGAAAAAATCATAAAATAAATTTTCAGGTAACACTTTAAAAAATCCGCTCATATTGATTTACATAATAATTAATTAGATTTGTTGATCTATAAGTAAAATTTGTCAATGTTGGGTTTTGCTTTTTTAACTATGTATACAATCAATAATTTTAAATAAACTTGTATCATATATAAATCACTTAATGTCAAACGTGCAATTTGAACTAGATTATTTAAGTAGATATCATTAAAGTATTGTGAGATAGTAAATCTTGGACCTATCAATTACCTGGTTAATATTGACCAATTAGAACGAATTTACTACGGAGGTCATGTGATGCGCTAAATATTATTATTATATTATTGTAACGGCTACGCCGCACATTGCGCAGTGTCATATGAAAGACTATTCCTATTCATATTTCTATATTTATATTTATTAACCTACTCATCTGATGTAAATATTTATTTAGAATTAGTAGTTAGTTGATAAGCATATTATTAGAGAGTAGAGTAGCACATATCACATTATTTGTACTGCCCCAAGAGGTATAAATACATTTGGCTTTAGACCAAGTTAATAAATCATTAATAAATCAATTGTTAATATTGTTAATAACAAACTTGATAACAACATAATAATAATAACTCTTAATAAATATATAACCTTACATAAAATAGTCTTTGACTGTAAAATGGTCTGGCCAACCTTTAATTATTAGTTGGGAACCCTTTTAATTATTCAGACACATCTCAAGGGGATGCCTTTGAGATATAATCATTTACATAGAACCTAGGGACCCTTTTATCCAGGAGGATAAAAGTTATTTTTATTAATCTTTGACTGTAAGTCAGCAGGTAGGCTGTGTGTCATATTTATAAATAAAGGAAACTTGACTGTAAGTCAGTTGGTAGGCTGTGTGTTGAGCTATAAATAACCTATTAATTAGGAAACTTGGATTGCACACTCGCAGTATCATTACATTTTGGTATAGAATGCATTTTTTGTAAAATAATCTGAAAAGCTCACCAATACAGGAGTTCAGATGTTGGTACATAGCAGATTATTATGCCTCCTTATTCCATGAATCCACAAATTTTTCTGAAACTACACAGTGTATCTTGATTTAGCAGATATGTTCGTTCCAAAAAAATTATCTGCTAAATTGAGATATCTGCAAAACCAAGATATTTATGAAATGATCATGTGATACATTGTACAATAATATTAATACTAATACATATGACAAATAAAATATACATATGATAATAAAATGTAACAATAATAAGTAGTAAATTTACTCATTCATAAAATAATCCTCTAGTTTATTACAAATCTATCAAAAATTTTTTGTATCAGAAGATTTTTTTCATCATCATTAATATTTAATTATGTTTGGTGCCTATATTAGTTAATGATCGACATTATCCATTGTATTGAGATATTTTTATTATGCTTGAACATATAGATTTAAAAAAAATAAACTGCTAAATTGAATATATATGAAAAATCTGTTAAATCCATTAAATCAAGATAAAATAATTATAGAAAGATTTGGTTTTGAAAATTTATCTGTTAAACCCCTAAATCTGTTAAATCAAGATCTGCTAAATCAAGATACACTGTGTACCTCCTTTACTCCATTAGTTTCATTAGATAGCTCTTGCATGGCCTCTTGACATTTGAGAAGTCCATCCTAGATGCGCATAAAAATTAATTAATCTTAATAGGATTAGAATCATATAAACAAAATAAACATACCACATAGTATGATATAAGCTCAAAAACCTACATATATTCTCCTATGGAAGACAATGCAAATGGAAAGACAGCACTTTGGACCTCAACTTCCTTGCAGATTCATGGTTTGTAAAGTGATACTTCTATTAGCGTGATTTGGTCTTCTACAAGGACAACAAAAATTGTTATCATATTAATGTCAATATATATTATAAGAAAACAACTTCCATACCAATAATTTGTATACTATATGTTTTTAGTTTCTTCATAGTCTCAATACTAGCACCAAGGTACTTTCAGAGACTCATAAGGAGAATATTCACAACAGTGTTAGATATTTTGCCTGAATCATTAAGAGTATGTTTCTGATCCTGTTGAAGGGGACCTCCTGATGCTTCCATGTTCATTACGTCTAAATTATATGTAAGATCTGTAGCCAGCACATCAGCCTTCTTGGATGTCAGTTCACCAGTTGGATCATCTATAAATTCCATTGCCTTTGTTGACATGATTGCTTTTTCTATCCAATGTGTTGTAACATTTCTAAAAACATATTCAACAAGTTTGAATGGTGTTGCCACCCTTTCAACAAGGAATTTTCTCTCAGAATTGTGTCTCTGGAGAGAGTGTTTTGGATCATATTTGATCATTGTATAGAATTCCTTCAATGTTGTTTCAAATATATCATGCAATTTCTTTTCTCAGTCTAAAGACTAGTGCCATAATCCAAAAAAAGGAAAAAGTATGGTTGCAAAGGTAATTGCAACCACTTTTTGTATGCTGTAAATACAATTACTACCATCATCATAATTTATGGCACTAGTCTTTATCTCGGTCTGTAATATGTTCACCTTGCAATGGTTGTATAAGATATTCATGTGGCTTCTCTGGAGTGGATGATAATAAAGCTTCTCATAACCACTTTGTAAGAGTTGGTCCCAAACTAGTTAACTTTGTCTGTTCTTGCGCATGAATTTCTATTTCTTTTGCTATCTCAGGGAATCCTACTTTTAAGGGATTTAAACCTGGGAATAACTTTTGATGATAACAGATTAAACTTATGCTGTAGAAGAATTGGTTTATGAAGGGACAGGAGTAATCCTGACTTTTGACTTTTTGTTTGATTATTAGATTCTTTATTGTTTCCTGTCCAAAATTTTATTTGCTCCATTTCTTCCTTGTCCTTATAAGTATTCATTTTTTTCTATATTATTACTTTGAGCTTCACATCCATTATTCATTGTTGTCCCTATAGGAGTGGATGTGCTTGGATTAAAGACTAGTGCCGTAATCCAAAAAAGGAAAAAGGATGGTTGCAAAAGTGGTCGCAAAGGTAATTGCAACCACTTTTTATGTGCCATAAATACAATTACTACCATCATCATAATTTACAGCACTAGTCTTTAGCTTGGATGTTCATTATCACTTATGCTTGCTTCAAGTTCCCTTCTCTTTATCTCTAGTTGGATTACACCATCAATTTCTTCATAGCATCTTTCCCCACAAATTTTGAGAACATCCTGAAAAGAAATGTTTCTAAATTTAATGTACTGTAAATCTAAAAAAAAAACACACAAGCACATAGCACTTACACTTTCAAATGAAGAATTAGCTCTGATAGTATCTAACTGTTCTGTATACTTCTTTTCTGTAGATATTAACTTCATCACTTTCCTGTATCTTTTGTGTCAACTGTTTCATAATAGCAATGGAGATGTTTTCCAGTGGTTCTGACTCCAAGATCAGTTGCAAACTTCTTTTATATGCATTATGTGCAGAAGTCTTTGAAAGACCAGCCAAAATGTCACCTTTCTTAAATTCAAGAAACTCAATAAGGCGCCAGTCATACTACATATTTACAAAGAAAAAATTGTCAACCTTATTGAAAAGAAGATCTTGGGGAACCCAGTTCATATTGGAGTCCATTTTATTTAGTTTATTTTAATAGATCTTTTTTTTTAAAGATAATAAAAATTTTCTGATAAGGTGACAGGTCACACAGTTTTGGTCATGATCCCATTCCCAGAATGGCACGATCAACATAAAATGTTTGGTCAGCAGAAAAAAAAATTTTTTTTCTGATGCTCCATCTATCCAATAGTATGTCTTGCAGGTTATAGGCAAGATGTCCTGCAACTAGGCTATATGGCTTTTGTCTTGCTTGGGAGGCTGGTTTTAATAGCCACAATAGATAAGTAAATGTTTCTTTTCTATTCAATCAGGTCTTTGCACTGCCTAGCATGATGCACAAACTTGCCTTCTTGTTTCCACATAGCCCAATAGTACGTCTTGCGGGTGATGGGTACGTCCCGCAACTTAGGTGATATAGCTCTCGTCATGCTTTTATCTGATCTTTTGGATTAATTACTATTTTTTGTCGTATTAATTTATTATGCTTGATTTCTCAAGATTTTTGTATACTAGAAATCAAAATCACTTCAAGGGGACTATTGACGATTTTGTACTGCCCTGTGTTCATGAGATAAAGAATGTATCAGCCCACAGTACATCTCACAGGTAATGGTATAGGAGGATTAGCAACAATTAGGTCAAATCTCTCCTGCAACTAGGCGGTATGTCTCTCATTGCAATTATTCAAAGTGTAAAAAGGTTTTAATTAAGTTTTGAAAAATTTTACAAACTTATTATTAAGTACTTAATAAGTTTGACTTATTAAGCACAGAGTTAAAAGTTACATAACTATATACAAAATCCAACATCTTTCATTTATTGTCATCTCTTTTCCTCTTTTGACATTGTTATTTACATCTACAATATCGTTATATATAAGAATAAAAAAATCTTCAATATCTAATATATATAATAATTTTATTTAACATGATTTGTATATTACTAAATAAATAAATAAAAAAATAAAATTTGTTCCCTTCACAGGAAATCACATGTTATTTCTTTTCAATTCACCCATCTAACAATAATAAAATAATTATATATAAAAATATTCAAACTAGAGACAGATATAGAGGGTCTTGCTCCATTACCTTTTAAAATCATTTTAACAATTTGATTGATTAATTAACATCCATACACATATTGTTATGTATCTAATATAATCATATCATTCATATTAATATTAAAGATTACCATTAATAAAGTTTCACAATGACCATCTTTTTCTTGTCATATTATTTCATCAGGGTTTAATGGTGTAAGAGTTTTCTTACTTTAATCGTTCAAACGTGTTTTCAGAAGTTTAATTCACTTCTCACTATTATTTCTCACTCGGAATTATATTCCATTATATTTGCCAGAAAATAACTTAACTTTTGTTCGTTTATTCTTTCATTAATTTTATTAATCTTTTCCCCGTCTTATTTATATAAAATTACAATTATTAAATAAATAATAAAAATACATAATAAAAATAGAAGAACCATACGTTTCCCCGGGGTTCTTAAAAATAGATTTAGGAAACATAATTAATAGAAATTAATGTTCTCCAACACCGTTTAATTTCCACCAATTAAGAACAAACATGTAACTGGTTAATTAATCGTTGCTATTTAATTAACACTCTATTCGACGCGCCTAATTTGTGCGTTATATTTTAACAAATAAACAAGGTTACAACTGAAAACGCAATGTGAGCTTTTGCTTTTCGTTACAAAACACGCATAACGTGCTACGCGAGAATAAAAATTCAATTAAGTTGGGTTTTGCGTCTTCTTTGTCGCAAAGAGCAAAAAAATGACATCACTCGGGCCAAGACAATGTCTATTCTATTAAATTCGAAACGTATAAATAGGACAGTCGTCCAAACTTTTTTTGTTATTTTTTCGTAGAGAAATTCCTCTCAGGCTATTTCAGCGCACGGAACTCAACCTTCTACATTCGGCGACATAAATAATTGTCGTTACAACGTTATTACAGGAGACCACTCAATTGTTGATTGATTGACCAATTAAAATCGTGAATTTAAAAATCAACCATTTAATGTGGGTTTGATTCAATCACTTCACGAACAATTGTTTCATTAACAAATGGTTCGAATTTAAGAAGCTGGAAGCAACCATGCGACAAAACCTTTGAAATAGTCTAATAAATTAAATCGTACTACTCGAAAATGTATTTAAAGGGTTGGTTTTCGACTTGGTTGAAGA
>CAJVPN010000157.1:0-40259 GCA_910592215.1 Entrophospora candida
TCCTTCCTTTTTTGCTTTAATTTATTATAATAAGCTCTATCCTTTAAAACGTATTTACCATTAATTCTAAAGACTTTGGGTTTGTAGCTGCTACTGCTATTGTTAATAATACCATTATTATTATCACTGTTATCGTTGGGCTTAGAAGAAGGAGAGAGAGGTGGAAAGAAAGAAACAATCAGCAAGAGAATCATCCTCAGAAAGAATATCCTTGAAAATCATATTTTTTATTTACCTGTGATGATGTATAAGCGAACCAGCTAGCAGATGGGACTAAATCTGTTTTAAATTTCTTTAATGGCGGTGATTGTGAGTTTTCATCCTTTTTCTCATCATCGACTGCACCATTGTTATTAGAACTGGATGGTGATGATCTTTTATTTGATCGGTGAGTAAGATTCTTAATTCTCTCCCATCGTTCGCCCACAATTTTATTCATTTTCTTTGTATCTTCGTCTTCTTTGTCTTCTTGAGTCGCTACTGGGTTTGATTCTATATATTTTTTATATGCAACGTTGTATATTCTTTTATAATAATCCCAGTCAATCTCATCATCCTTAATATCATCACCATCATCACTACTATTATTAGTGTCACCAGTATCAGTATCTTTATTTTTATCGCTTCCAGGAATAAAGAGTTCCTTTAATCGTTTAATAACACTATTATTTTCAAGTAGCATAGTGGACATTCGTTTTATCACATGTGACAAAATCGATCGTTGATCTTTTTTATTATTATTGTTGTTGTGAAACATGAATTTAGAATAGAAAAAAGTCGTGTGACTGCGCACAAAAACTTGTTTAACCTGAGATTATTTTTTTAACGTGTATATTTTGCTTTCTATGTTTTCAGTATGTGTGTGAAAAATGATCAAATGTTCAAGTTGCTTTCGAAGGGTTACATAGGAGCTATATTTCAAGCTTTAGTGATCAACGTAAGTATATTGTAAGACATTCTAGTACTAGCCTCAGAATCATGCATTTTTGTTTTATAATATGTTTATTTAAAATTTTACCAATACAAACATTTCGGAAATAATCATTTCTTCATTTTAATTCAATGTAACAAATTATCATTAACCATTATCTTTTTCTAGTCTATTATTATTATATAGGATTTTATATTTGAGACAACACCTTTTTTATAAAGTTCTATGACCATGTATTAATGTTATACCTTCTTGTTCATCCTCTTTGATCACAACATCATTATTATTGACAAGAGATGGAGAGAAAGAAAAATGTGAGAAAGCTATCTATGATGAATGATAAGCTCTCACTTGTAAATATTATTATTTATTTTTTTTGTTATATAAACTTGATATATTAAATTTTGGATAATATTTTATTTATTATAGTGAAAGAATTATTTAAACACACATGCATATATATCTTTAGAGGAACCATTAGTAGCAAGAGGTTTAATGATATTCAATTATTACAATGCATAAATATATATAATTTAGTTTCTAAAAAAAAAATTTTTAAAAAAAAGGTGATTGATAACAAACAAAATTGTTTTATGTGTATTATGTGGATCAGATTGAATAGGGAATCTTACTGACAAATGGTTTTTGGTATTGATTTGAGAGTTAATTGTTATTTTCTTTTTTTATTCAAGAGAATTGTTTTGAAAGTAGGTCACTTATGTATTTTGATTAATTACATAATTAGAGAACATTATTTTTGATTTTTTAATGATGCATTTAAAAAACAAGAAAGATTTTTAAACAACAACAATAGATATACTCAGGGTGTAATTATAAGGTGATTTATACAATTTAAAAAATGTATTTAAAATATATTTCTTTTATATATATATTTATATTTATATTTATATATTTACATATTTGCATTTATTTTTATTTTTATTTTCAAAATTCATATATTCATTCATATTCATGTCACCAATTTATTTATTTATAAGAAGTGTCAGATATATATATACAGTATTATATAATGGATGACAATTCATGATCAAAGGTAAAATGTTGATTTGATGAAGTCAATGAAAAGTTGAAAAGTAAATAATATATAACAAAAAACCAAGCCTATGTATTAAAAGCATTCAATAAAGAAATACTATATTAATTTTTTTATTTATTATAAAAATTTTATTTTTATCAATTTGAAACTAAATTTCCTTCTCTCCATCCGATATTAAGTTTTTCAAATTTGCGTGACGATCTTCAAGCCAATAAAATTTAATTTTTGCGTGATATCTGGAAGGGAGATCGTCACAAATGAAATCAAATGTCCACTATGCTTTTTCAAGTTTATTAACCAATTTGTTCGAATGAATGGTAGAAATAGATCGTGGTGGTGGAATGGAAAGGATGGTAGGTTTTTGATGTGGTGTCTTTGGATAATAGAGGTTTCTATGATAAAACGAACTTGAAAGTGCATAATTTCTGTGATTATGCCTAACTGGACCAATATTTGGAGATTGTTGATTTACAATTTCTTCTTCAGTTGCCATAAGAAATTTTTTTTGAATATCGATCGTTCTTTAGGGGAATACCCAAATTTCAAGATTTATTACTAGGCAATAATATATAATTGCTATTATTATTACTATTACTATTATTGTTATTGTTATTAGAGATCAAGTTTAAATATATTAAGTGCTCGCATATTTTTGATCAATTCATTATAATTTTGTGAGCGAATTTATCACTTAATATTAGTATTAATAGTATTAACACATCACGATATTTAACGGTGATTTTTTGGCGATTTCCTGAATTGAAAAAATTAGATTATATCTATTTATGTATTATTATTATATGCAATCTATAAATTTATGTACCATTTATTAAAATTGAATGTTTATCTATTAATATCCCTTTCATGAATTATAATACCTTTTTATTAACAATACAAATAACGAAATTAATTGAATTGATCGAATAAAGTAGGTAAATGCGGTCATTGTGTAATATTTGAAATTTTTGGGGAAATTTGAAATTAAAAAAATTTAAATAATTTAATAACAATAAACTTTTGTTAATCAATAAATTAACCAATTACTGTTAAAATCGAAAAAACTATATATTTTGTCATACAAATAAATAAATATAAAATCAACTATAGAAAATTTATTAAATTAAAAAAATCTTTTCTGTAAAATATTTTATTATTGTTAATGTTTCTTTCTTTTTTTTATAAAAAATCCAAGAAATAAAATTTACACAAATCTTCCACACTCCTTTCAAATTCCAACTTTTTCGTATTCAGATTTCACTACTGAAAGTGGTGAATCGTTTAAAATTTTTGGGGTGGTTTGTACATTTGTTTTTTTGAAATTTTGCTTCTCACATTCGTTTATCATACCAAAATATCAAGTCACAGGTCTTTTTTATTAAAAAAAAAAAATGCCAATAATTACTACAACAAATAAAACTGCTACTTGTACTTGGACACCTTTAGCACAATTTGCCTACGGATTTGCTATTTATCCTTTTACTCCTGGCGCACAAAACAATTCTTCATCAGATTCTACCAAAGCTCAAAGTATAAAAGAATCAGTACCGATAGTTAATAATAATAATAATGACAGTAATATAAATAGAAACAATCCAGATGCTAATAAAAAGGTTGATGATGCCATTGATTTGAAATCTAAAGAAAAAAAAAAAGGGCTAATTTCTGAAAATGGTACCACAACCGTTGTTGTTGACGACGACGATAAATCAAATTCTAAAATTGATTCTGATTCAATAGTTTGTAATTCTAATCATGAATCACAAGATCATGATCTCCAATCTGACAATAATAAAGATAATGATGGAAAGGTTTTAAGCGAATCAGGAGATCGTGAGAAAAATATACAAAAGGATAATAATAGTAATAGTAATGATAATTCTTCAGATTCAGTATCAATGACTTCAAAGCCATATACAACAAACTCACATGTAATATCATATCAAGTTGCACTTGAAATTGGTGACGAGGTTTATGTTTTTGAAGAGCAAGGTGCTTGGTATCGTGGTTATGTTGTTTCTAAATTACATCAAACTGAAGAACCTCAAGTATTTGTTGGAATTTTCCCAAAAAATCACGTTTATATAAAAGAATATCTTGATGATGTTGAATTACAAGCTACTGAATCAACAAAATCTTCTAATGATGCTGCTTCATTTACCTCTACTGCTAATGAAAAAGAGAAAATTATCTCTACTAATGACAATGATAATGACGATAATAATGATAGTGATAATGATGATAATACTAGACCTCCTCCGCCTCTGCCTTCACTTGAATGTGGTGATGATACGATAAGTGGAAAGAATGAGCCTTTAATAGACGAGATTTCAAGTGCAGTCAGAGAATGGTGTAGCCTTTTGCCTACTTATTTGGAAGAAAGAAAATATTCCATGTTTAGAACTGTTAAAGATCAAATAAATGATTTATTACAGGGTCGAAGACAATTACTTGCTCAAACCCTATCTCATGATGAGCTGATCCAACTACGTAAAGAACTTATCAATAAACTTGTTTCAGGTAACATAATTCAAGGCTTAGATATTGTTGTTAGGCATCCAGAAAAAGGTTTTCTTGCTGATGAAACAAATGTATCAGCTATTCGTCTATATCAATTGCAAGGTCAGTTGTCAATTCCTAATACAGAAAAATTGAAACATGATTCATCATTATCTTTCAATAGTCCTACTACTATTTTGAATTCGTCATCATCGTCATCATCGTCATCATCACCTATAACATCATCGTCATCCTCCACCACTTTATTACAAAATAATTCCTCATCCGTAACAACCCCAATAAATACCACTAATGATAGTCTTAGTCATACACCAAAGTTTTATCATGTATTTTTGGATTTAAAAGCCTTGGTCGCTTCAATTTCCACTTTTGGCGAATACACGGAATTATATTTTTCTTTGTACACAAAGACAGATTCAAGATTTCTTACAGGAGAATATTGTATTATACTCGATCGTAATAATATACCAAAAGATGAATCGAAGATTCATAAAATTAGAACATTGTTTACGGATCTTTCCTCTCACGACATTCAAGAACGAGTCTTTCTTATTTGTAGAATCATTCGTACAGGAAGTATGAAAATGGAAAACAAAGATAAAGACATTTTAAAAGACAGCAACTCTATGAAATCACCATCATCATCTTTTTCTTCGCAAAACAATCACAATACAAAATCACAAACTTTTCGTAGACCTTTTGGTTGTGCTATACTTGACATAACTCATTTGATTCAAGGAAAAGAAAAAGAATCTGCGAGTGAACACGCAATGCAAATCTATGTGCCCACCCAAGAATCCACTTTTGCTATTTTGCATGAAGATATTATTTATAACCGTGTTAAAGAATTTGAAAAATCTTCAAGAGCAGAAACAATCAGTGTATCAATTCGTTCATTTTATGGTGAAGCTGCAACAATCATCAAGGAAAATTCTGATCTACTCCAAGATATCACTATTACATCTCGCCTCGGATTTGCTGATGTGGTATTTCCAGGTGATGTAAGAAATGAAATTTATCTTAAACTTTGGTCTGGTGATTTTACTCAGGGTAGAGCTACAACTGCCAAAAATATTCAAGTAACAGCAGTAGTTAGATTGGATTCTGGGGAAGTTTTAGAAAATGTCATTTCTCAAGGATCTGGTGAACCACCCGTAACATATTTCGAATCAATTGTTTTTTACCATTCAAATAATCCAACTTGGGGTGAATTTATAAAATTGACAATTCCATCTGATTTGTTTGAGCGAGCACACGTTTTCCTAACTTTTAAACATCGATCGACAAAAGATAAAAAAGAAGATAAAATTTTTGCTTTTGGATACTTACCACTATTTCCTGAAAAAAGAGCATTCATTAGTGATGGAAAACATACATTGTCTTTATATAAACAGGATAAACAATTAATAAATCCTTCATCTTATTTAAGTGTGCCCTGGTCATCATCAGCTACAATATCTGATACAGCTTCTATACATTCCACAAATAGTTCTAATATGTCATCACATAAATTGATCTCTTCATCAAAGGATACAGCTGTAGTTTGGACATATTTATGTTCTACAAAATATACACAGAACGAAGTATTACTTAAATTATTAAATTGGGAAAAACAATTATTATCGGATGAAAATGAGTTGAAGTCAGTTTTAAAAAAATTTACTTTCGTTGGTGAGGTGGAGATTGTTAAATTTCTTCAAGATATTTTTGATGCGTTATTTGGTATTTTGATGTCAGCAAGAAACCAACGAAGAGAATTAGATGATTTAATATTTAATGCATTTGTGACTATCCTTGGAATAGTTTCTGATAGAAGATTTATGAATTTTAGACCTGTACTTGATGTATATATCGAAAACCATTTTTCTTGTGCTGCTGCTTCATCTCACTTTATCAGATCAATGAACCGTTTAGTCTCTAATCCAACCAGTGTAGAAACTGCAAAAAATCTACGTTCTACTATCAAGGTTTGGCAATATATTTTCAAATTTATTATGAGGTCCAGGGAACTACAAAGAACAAAAGAAGCAAATATGGGTCTGTCAGGAAATTATGTTGAAGAACAATTCAAAAATGATCTACTCTCTTTATTTAAAAGTATAGACAAATTGATGTCAATCACCACACCACAATCAATAATTGGCACTCAGACATTAGCTTTACAATATTTCGGCTCTATTTTCACTGATCTTGGCAAATGTTTTTCACCTGATGACCTAGCATTGATTGCAATACGATTTATTGAATCAGTTCGATTGCCTAAAGGAAAACTTTTGTCTTATAAACTTTTGGTGATTCTACAATTTTGTCGTGGTCCATTATTTGAAAATCCCGAGTCTAGAGCAACTCTAATACCTAGAATAGTTGAATGGCTTTCTGATCATATGGGTAGATGGGAAATTACAAATAAACCAACTAATGATCATGAAACTCTGAGATTACAATGGCAAGATGGTATTAGGTTAAGTGTATCTATTTTGGCGGTCATGTTGGAGTATCTACAGAATTCAATTGAGAAGGCTTCAAATGACGAAGAATCAACTAAAAGAGAAATTGAAAATGTGATAGCACTTCTTCCATTATTGATGAAACTTTGTGAATCTTATCGAGAATTGCATATTACTTCTTTTGATGAACATGGCAGCTTACATCATGAACGAACTCCAAATAATCTGGGAACAACAACATCAACCATAAATTCATATCGACACTCAAAAGATTTTCCCTTTTTCCAATCGTCAGACACAATCTCTAGTGGTTTGGGTGAGATATCAACAATTTTATTACAGGTAATGGATTTAGTATCGCAAAAACACATGAAAGAACACCTTCTATCAACTTATTATAGAGAAGGGCACGATTCTACAGCAGAATTTCTGATTATTTTGTTCCAAGTAGCACGATCAGTGTTGATAAATGATGCATTTCCAAAATCATGGTTAAATATGAATATTATGACTCATAAAACCTTTTTAAAAGTTCTTGAACCAATATCAATAATGATGGAGAAAAATTATATACCAGATAAAAAAGCACCAGATTCATTTAATGAAGAGCTTTGGAGAGAATATTTCAATTGTCTTTTGTGCCTGCTTACCAGTAGACATCTAGTGATTGAAGATTTCACACCACAAAAACGTCGTGCAACATGGAGATTGGCAGGTGATATTCGTGGACAAGGAGCAAGATTATTATCAACGTTATGGAATGCTATTGGATGGGAACAGGGCAAAGAAGGAAAAATGGGTGGTTACCAAGTTCGATTCATAAACACTTTATTAGGTCCAATGTTGGAATTGTGTCTATCTCATCATGATGAGTTACGTTCTGCTGCAGTCACCGTTTTATTCAATATGATAGTAACACAATATACATTAGAAGGAGATTTGAAGCAAATTGAATCTGACATTATTGATATATTGGATAGACTCTTTATGTCTGATTCTAAAGGTGATGAAGTGTCTCGCACATATTTTATTGTACAATTGAAAGGGTTATTTGAAGGATCTTTGGTTGATATTGACTTAAGAGATGCAATGATAAAGTTCTTGGATTCTTTGAATGAATTTTTGGAACTTTTACTTGGTGTTCGTGAACTACCTGAAGGTGAAGAATTCCAGGATGATCGAATCATGTGTACACTTAAACTTATGAAATTCATAAAAACTATTGAAAGGGATCAGATTTATATCAAATATGTGCATCAACTTGTTCAAATGCAAGTAAACAGTAAAAATTTTGTTGAGGCAGCATTAACACTAAAATTACATTCAGATTTATACGATTGGGATCCAAATATTGAAGTAGGAGCAATACCAGAATTAGACTTTCCCAAGCAATCAGCTTTTGATAGAAAGGAAAGATTGTATATTCAATCATTGGATTATTTTGTTAAGGGAAAAGCTTGGGAATGTGGCATAGAAATATGTAAAGAGCTGGCCAAACAATTTGAGTACACCACATTCGAATATCAACGTTTAAGCAATATACTTAAGCAACAAGCTGTACTTCATGAGAATATCATAAAGAAAGAACGTTATTTCAGTGAGTACTTTAGAGTTGGATTTTACGGTAGAGGATTTCCAGCCAGTTTACAAAATCGACAATTCATTTACCGTGGTCTTGAATGGGAAAAAATTGGTGCATTTTGTGAACATATGCAGAACAAACATCCACAGGCTCAACTACTTAAATCAAATAGTCCTCCAACTGATGATATTCTTTATGGAGATGGGCAATTCCTTCAGGTGTCAGCTGTAACGCCAGAACCAGATAAAAATCTTCCTTTATTTAAAAGAGATGCTCCATCATCTATTCGCTCCTACTATGAGTATAATTCTGTAAACACATTTAGTTTCTCTAGACCTGTAAATAAAAATCCTGATGGTGTTAAATCAGGCAATGAATTTTTAGATTTATGGACAGAAAAGACCATTTTAGTTTCTGAAGACCATTTCCCAACTGTTTTACGACGGTCTGAAGTGATTCAAGTAACTGTATTTGAAGTTTCACCGATTGAAAATGCAGTGACTACAATGAGATCCAAGAATAGAGAATTATTGATTTTAGAATCTAAATATAGGGCATTCCTTAATTCCAATAAAGTGGGAACTGCCAAGGTCAACACTAATCCTTTATCAATGTCACTAAACGGAGCAGTAGACGCACCTGTAAATGGTGGTGTACCTATGTATAAAAAAGCATTTTTTGACCCTGAATTCATATTGACCAATCCTGATAAAGAAACACTAATAAGAAATTTAAAAGAATCAATTGATGAGCAGGTTTGTAAAATATTATCAAAGTTATGATTAATAAGTTGTTTGTTTAAAATTGAATCATGTCATCATCATCATCATCATTATTATTACAGGTTGAAATTGTTGATAGATGTTTGCAAATACATAATTTCTTGGTGTCACATGAAATGCGGCCATTACACGAAACTTTGGTTAAATGTAATAAGTTTATTATCAATTATATATTCTTTGATATTCATCCAAAATATTTTAAATAACAAATAATTATAATATTTATTTTAGTTTTCCATAAAAATTTTGCCGAAGAAATTAAACGATTAACAGAACGTAGAAAAGCAAAAAATGAAGAATCAAAACAGATGACAACGAATATGCATCACAATCATCATCAAGTCGTATCATCAATTGTTCCATCATCACCGAATTCGCCATTTTCCCCACCATCATTAAATGCCAATAATAATCACCGTATTCCATCGTTTTATGCAGCTTCACAATTAAATGGTGGACAAATATCACCTACATCACCTACATCACCAATTGGTTCATCATCGTCATCGTCATCATCATCAATAATTAATAGGGTTGCAGCAGCAACAGCAAATTTATCTAGATCTTCATCATTGCAAGCTGGTTATAATTATAATAATAGTCTAGCCAACAATAATAATAATCATCAAGTTTTACATAATAAAAGGATATCTGGGCCATTGTCATCTGATGTTAATGGTGGTAACAATAGTATTATTACCAAATCAAATAGTTCTAATGGAATTATACTTTCAGATACTCCAACGCTTGAAAAAAGAAATACCTTGTCAGAAAAGAAAAGATCGTTGATATTTGCTGAAAGAAGAATGACATTCAGAGGCTGGTCATTTAATAGGAATAAAAATCCAACTGATTAATAATTAAATAAATTATACATACTATACACACATACACATACATATATAATATATAGAATAATAGAATTATAATTATTACAGTAGTGGGAATTTTAAAAATCTTTGAGAAATTTATTAATTTTTAATTTTTTTAATTTTTAATTTAATTTATTAATAAAAAAAAACCAATTTATTTATTTATCTTCCGTCCCATTATTGTATTATGTCTATTACAGCATTCATGATGGTTACGTAATATTTGACAAACATATTTTTTTTAAATTTATAAATGCGAATAAACTGCATCATACAAGCAATAATAATAGTACTAGAAATGAAAATTTGAGGAACAGTTTTGAAAAACCATATAATGTCCCGAGAAAATTTGGAAGATAAGTCCCTGATATTTTTGTTGAATTTTAATCCGAGCCTCCCTTCCTTGTCATCCAAGTGGTAATGGGAAAATTTAGTGGTAGAGTCTCTATTTTGGTCTCTGGGTCTCTCCAATTGTATACAGTTACGAATCGTAAAGAATAACATTGAATCCAACATATTGAGCTTGTGTGTCATATTTAACAAAATTATCCATTTTACATCTATGGAGGCCTCCCCGCTATCCTCATGATAGCGATAATGATTCCTGGCAGTGGAATAAATCAAAATCTGCTGGTGGTCATACCAACAATACGTCTACTTCTGCTTGATTCTACTTATTGATTTGAGAATTAGAATATTTATTTGTAATCTTCAAAAATCTAGAATGATATGGACAAGTTCAATGACTCCTCCTACCTATAGCCATTTTGCTAATTTTCGATGACATTCATTCACCAAGAATGCAATAAATAAATTAGACTTTTTATTGCCTTTATCTGCTATGTAGCGATTGACTCATCTGCATCATCTAGAAATAAATTTTACAAAATATCATATATAATATTGTAATATATTACAATTTCTGATATAGCATCTGAAAAAAATTCCTAATGGATACACCTAGATACAGGAGAAGCGGAGAAAGTGATAAAAGCGGAGGCGATTGGGAATGGGAGGTTTATTAAATGAAAATAAACATCGTAATATTAGAGAGAATTTAAGAAAATAAATTAACCATAACTACATTTATTTCGTGACTCACTTTCTTCTTAATTACAAAGATCATTTGTCTCATGTTGACTGACAATTTGGGACAAAACGACCGATCATAGTAGAAGTTTCAACACACTCTATTAGATTTATTATTCATATTCATATTGTATACGCTATTATTTCAAAGGTCCGAAATTCAACTTAATAAAATTCCGAGTCTCTCAGTCACCTTGAAGGTTGTATTAATCCATTTTTCTAAAACGAAACGATCTAAAATTGAAGCATAGAATGATTCTACTTCTTGGGATCAAAATAAACGTTGAAAGTTTATAATTGTTTATTGAACCATTATTTTTCGTAATAATATATTTGATAAGATATTCCTTGCCATCCAGTTACGTGACAATTGACATAATTATTTGTATTAGTTCACGTAGATCAACGAAACGAAGTAGTCATCATTTCAATATTTGATCATGCGTCTTTTTATACCGGGCACAATAAAAAATCAAAAAAAGGTAATTAGATTATAGATTTTTGACACCGAAAAAAGCTACTGGGGCAAAAGCCATTTGATGACCCAACTATCAGTTACATTCGTCCACTAAAATTTAGAAGTATGAATAATTATATGAGTGAAGTATATGAACAGATAGTTACCTAAAAAAAAAGGTATGTAAAATAAATAAATAAATACGAAAATAATTTTTATTTGATGTTTTTCAGAGAAGCCAAAAATCTATTCGAAGAAGAATCGGTAAAGCAACCTGAGCTCGTGTTAGATGAGCGTCAGTAGCAGCTTAAGTTTTCAATATCTTTAAAAAAATTATACATATAACCTTCTTACAAACGAAGTGGTTGGACATACAGTATATTCAAAATTCGTTGAAAATCGCGTTTCATAATCTGTAACAAGATTTTGAAAATTCGCGAATTTAAATATAATTGATTGTATTTTGATACTGTGGCAAAGTGAAAAAAAAATCAGAGGTTTAAGTTCACAAAATTTTAATGATGAGAGAATCAATAAATCAGTCAATCTATTAATACAATTGATTACCGATCCAACCAAGTGATAATTGTTCCAAAACATTAATTAAATTGTTATACACTTTTTAGAAGTGATGTATGTTTAGATGGATGTTTTAATTTTTTAGAGATTTCATGGTTTTTAATGGTTCAATTGATTTTTTTTTTTGTTGACAAAAATCTTCAAGAGTAAATTGAACTTGACAAAGATCAAAAGTTTTATATAAAAATAATTTGTAGAATTTTGCAATAACCATTTTTTCAGAAGAATGCCCAATTGCTTCAAATAATAAATCCTTCTCCAATTTATTTTTACCATATTTTTCCACAATAATATGCATATGATAGATAGATAAACAAACAAATTTGAACGAAATATAAATTCAAATTAAGAATTTTTGAATGAGTAGTTTAGGCTTAGGAATAGAAGTGTAGGAATAGGAATAAGAATAGCATAGAAAATACATATACTTCGTGAAATGTAAGATTTTTAAAAAACAGGAATCATTTAAACAAGACAAAAAGACAAAAAACATCACACCACCTTACCCTTATTAAGACGTTACTGGTCAATGAAAAAGGTGTCCAAAAATTTTGAAATTTTATATATAGTCAGGATTGAGGCTTTGATAAGTGTATGAGATCTTTGTCATCATTGCCTTCTTTTGAATTTGTAAAATTTTGATGTGCCCAGAATATAATTATTAATAAATTCTGATTATATTATTGACATAATCAAAATGCTTTATGCATCAACACTGTTGCTCATTTATTTAACAATGGCAACCAATACAATAGTATAAATTTACAATCTATTATGAAATGATAACATTGCTCTTTATTTAAACATGAGTGACATATATAGGTATACATGCCATGTGCACAATACATGTTGTTTCAGACATTCCATAATAAAATATTAACAAGACATTATAACATACATGTAACCAGATATTTGAGAATATCTGTAATTCCTGGGATTTAAACTTTTCTCAAATTTCAGACTTGCAACTATTGTCAATACACATGGTAGCTTTGTCTTGATCATGCCATCATAATCTTCTTCTTCCTTTGGATTTGTTGAAATTACAATGTGCTCAGAATATAAGTCTTTTATCATCACTGATAAATTCTGATTATATTGTTATCATCATTGCACACCATCAAATGCTTTATGCATCACAAATCATCATGCATTAACACTGTTGTTTATTTAAACATAGCAACCCACACCATAGTATAGGTTTACAAGTTGAGTATTTGCATGATAATATCTGATTATCTGTACTCAAATCCTTTGAATCAAACAAGACTTGTAACTGTATTGATACTGCACAATATACATACAAACCTTGTCACAGCAGACATATTTAAATTCTTGCCATGGTTCACATATAAATTTTCTTATGTGTCCCATTCATCCACTGTGAGAAGGTTTGACTGTAAACAAACCATTCCATGATCTACCATGAAATGATAACCATTGCTCATTGTTTAAACATGAGTGACCTATATAGGTCTACATGTCAAATATATGCACAATACTGTTGTCTCAGATAATTCATAATAAAATATCAGACAATGCATTATAACATACATGTAACTGGGCTTGCAACTATCAATCAATACACATGGTAGTCTTATCTTTTCTTTGGATTTGTTAAAATTATGATGTGCTCAGAATATAAGTCTTTTGTCATCACTGATAAATTCTGATTATATTGTTATCATCATTGCACATCACTGAAATTCTTTATGCATTCTCAAAATGCATTAAAATGCATTATTTATACCTCACAAAATTATCATGCATCAATACAGTTGCTCATTTAAAAATAGCAACCTATACAATAGTATCGGTTTACAAGTTGAGCATGTGCACTACACTCATCCAGATTATATCTGATCACCTAGACTCAAATCCTTTGAATCGAATTAGACTTGCAACCATTATTGATCCTGCATGATATGAAGCTAACCATTCTACAATCCATCAATAACCATTGCTCTTCATTTAAAAGCATGAGCAACCTATAGGTGTATACATGCAGGCACGTGCACAGAGTACCTGTTGTCTAAGACACATGATAACCTTTTGAGTATACATTTAACCATATATTCAAGAATATATGTACGCCTGGGATTTTTCAATCACCAAACTTGCAAATATATCAATAAATGCATGGTAGCTTCTTGAAATTATGATGTACTCAGAATATATTATTTTTATCATTAATGATAAATTATGATTATGTTTCCATCATTATATATACATCATCAAAATGCTTTACACATTGTTGATCTATCATGAATGCATCAATTTAAACAAGCAACCTATATGATATGTTTACTAGTCCCTAAAATTGAATCCTTCAAATCAAACTATACTTGCGACCATATCAATACATGTGGTGGAGATTTGTCTTATTTTCTTTGTCATCTTTAATTCTTTTTTGTTGCTGTTAGCCAAATACCATTGCTTTTTCATAAAGTTAAAAGATTCTTAATAGATGCTTCCATGTTGAGGTGCCACAACATGGCCAGGTTATAATAAATGTAAAAGTTCAATCATCAAGAGGTTTATTATAGAGTATGATAAATAAATAAATAAATTAATATAATGCAATTTTGACAATATCCTCCAGATTATATCTTAACATTGACAAAATATATGTTTTTCCCATGAATAAATTATTATTTTATAATAAATGAATGAATAAATAACATACCTTTACTTTTTTTTACTGTCTACTTCTGATTAATATCTTAACACTAACAAATTCCAAAAGTGTATCTAAATAATAATAAAAAATTTTTTTCTTTAAGGATTAAAGTTCTAATGTTTGGAATTTTATATATTTGATATTAATATTAGCATCTTTTATAGTCTCAGGAATCCTTACTATTCTAGTCTTCGAGTTTCCAAGCATGTTTATTGGTTTTAAGGCCATTTGAAAGGCAAAAATCTGCTTTATGGTCAAATTTATTGCTCACTTTTTATAATCCAACTCTTGCGGAAACATTCACCGTAACTTATGTTATGACGATCATTTTCTGTTACACATACACAGTGGACGTCCTCAGAAATTAATAAATAAATTTATCCTCAGAAATTAAGCATTTCAAAAAAAGGTCAGCAATTTGTATGTAAAATCGAAACAGTACGTACCACTTAGAAAAGTGGCGCTGCACAGGCTATATAACACCACCTCAAATTTGCGCAAGTATTCTGCTATTATTGTTCTTTCCTGAGCGGAATTGGATTTTGATTTTTATTGATGATCTACATTTTAACTTAACGCGTAACATAATAAAACTAATATATAGATAATTCAAGCAATAATAAATAAATAATGTTTCTAACTATAATTTATCATTAATAAAATGAATAAAGGTGTAAGCCGAAAAAATTTCGGCCCTTGTATATTATGTGTTAATCAAGATATATATAAACTCTATGTTAAGTATATACATATAATTGGATTTTGACGAAAATAAGTTGACAAATCAATCCTCTTGTCGATCTAATCAATCCTGACGAAAGAATGAAGAAATTTTAGAAGAAATTTTAGACAAGTAATAAAAAATAAACGAATTATTATTTAATAAATTTAATTAAAATTGAAATGTTGCGCAGAAATCAAATATTTGTACAACCTTTGAAAATCTTTGAAATGGAAAATGAAGGATATTTGAAATAGTTATAAATATTGATATTTGTAGTTATTTTGGATATTGATAATTAGGATTTACAAATAAATTTTGATTGGCAAAAAATATGTTTGCTAGTGTAACGGTTATAACAGTTCTTTTTGTGTGACTTGAATGATATCTAAAACAAAAGATTCAAACAATTTATTATCCAACTCGTACCCAAAAATTATAGAATTCTACAGATATAACAAATTACCAAAACCCGCTATATTTAATCTAAGAAAGTTTCAGTTTTTCCTTTCGAGTATGATCTAGCAGTGTTCTAAAGAAGCATTAAAAGTAAGTGAATGAGTAAATATTCTTAGATGGATTATGGTAAAGTTAATTCAAGGTACTTGAATTATTGTTTTCTTAACTTTTATTATAAATTATTTTAGGAGAGATCGTATAAAATTTAAGTGCTACAAAAATTTATAAACCTTTTTGGTAATTTTCAATGTCAAAATTACATATTATAAAACAGACAGTTCGGCAATTCTTTATGAAGGTGAAGCTCATTTGGTCACATCTGAAATACCTTGTTGTGTTATAGGGAGTTTATACGTTTTTCAATTGGTATTAAAGAACCAATATATTTATATAAAATTTTATATAATATATATATGTTTATTTGATAACTTATTGATGTTTAAAAAAAAATTATATCTAAAGGTCATGTACTCTTTTTAGGTTAGGACACAGTACGAATGTATCAGAGATTAATTGAAAAAACTACTCTAAGAAGATTAATTTCAACAGTCTTTCCAAAATTGAAAATCTTAAAAGTATGATTTCAATTGGATAAAAGATATACAACCGATCAACCTACAAATTTTACTGATGAACATATTGATGTTGTGGACTTCACCTATAATTTTCCATGTTTTGTTCGACTATTATCTGATCATTCAAATGGTAAATTCGAAAGGGTCAAATCAGCTTTTAAAAATGATTCCGTCATAGATGCGGAAAAGATTGATATAAAAAGAATTTCAGCAATTTTCTCCTGTTTATCACCCTGTCTATGTATTTACAGAGACACTTTCTACAGATAGAAGCTATCAAGTTGTTGAGGCCTACAATCGTCAACTCATTGATCCGTCAGTAGATCCTGCTGACTCTATAAAGTACTCTATCAATTTTTGTAATCCTGACAGATTTTTATTTGATCAACATGTACTTGTCATGTTTGCAAAAGATGGATGATAATTTCAACAATATTGTAACGATCATTATTTTTTGCCGGTCAATTGGGATTTGAATATTATTCAACCTTTTGGAGAAAGGCTTGCAGTAAATTGTAATTTTTTAGACAATGTTGAACACTATTATTTCTTATTATCAAATTTGAAAACTCATTTTTATGGTGCTTCAGATGTGCCGAGTCGTTATAGGAGTTTTGAAGATTGGGTCAGGTATATTGATAGTACTAATGGATGGAAAAAGTTATAAAAAATTAGAGATTCCTCCACATACAGCCAATTTTTCTGTTTTGAAAAACCAATTTAATTCAATGAAATCTAATTTTCTCAAATCAGCAAATGCAGAGATCACAAAAGAAAAATTATATCAATTTGATCATAAATTTTCAATAAAAAATAAAATTTTCCTGAGATAATGTATCCTGGAGCGAACCTTGATTGAGTGGATCTTAGCGGAGTGAATCATGTGGTGGACTTCGGAATGAATCAGGGATGCAGAAATCGTATACTAATACTAAAGCTAATGTCTTGTCATCATCTTCCCCATCTTCAAAATATCACCATCATCAGCAAAATCACCATTGCCACAACCAAAAGCTACTTCACGATCACAATCACCTTCATCGTCATCATCTACCTCTTCACCATCACACCGGTATCATCGTTACCGTAAATTAAAGGGATTGGAAATATTGGATATTTTAGAACAGAGAACTAAAAAAGCAAACAATTCGACTTCGCCATCGCCATCATCATCACACTTGAAAGGAAGAAACGCAGAAATCAATGAGATCAGGCCCAATAATATTTGATCCTAAAGGATGTTACAAAATAATTAAAGTAGATTTGTCGTTATATAGCTATTCCTGATGATCAAGTGATTGAATTAAATTTCGAAAAAACATTAGTGAAACCCTACAAAGACTTAAAAGATTCAAACCTTACTACAGAAGAGAGGAAAAGAGAAATTGAACAGCTTAGAAAGATTTAGAAGCTAGGAATGAATTAGAAACACGTAGGTTTAAAAATTTTTTTAATGATATGTTTTATATATATGCGCATGTCTCTATATAAAAAAACAAACAAATTATTGTATTTTTATTATATAATTGAATTACGTGAAGAATATAACAACATGACACAAAAATCAATGAAATCAGATCCAATAATATCTGATCCTAAAGGATATTACAAATAATTAAAGTAGATTTGTCATTATATAGAGCCATTACTGATGATCTTGATAGAATTAAATTTCAAAAAAACATATAATGGAACCCTACAAAGATTTAAAGGTTCAAATCTTACTACAAAGAGAGGAAAAGAAAAACTGAACAGCTTAGAAAGATTTTAGAAGCTAGGAACAAATTAGAAACACGTAGGTTTAATTTTTTTTGACTTATTAATAATATGTTTATGTATATGCGCATGTTTCTATATAAAAGTTTGTTATATTTTTATATAGTTAAATTACGTGAAGAATATAACAATGAGAGATGGAAATTTTAGAAATTATTTATAAAAAAAACGAGGTTCTTTTTGCTTTTTTAATGTCAATTAACCTTTTAGTTTGTGATATAGATACATACACGCGTATAGTTTGTGTTTGTTTGTACTAATGAATTAATTAGATCAATAATAAGCAAGAGAATCAATTAATTTTTTTATTTAAATGACTTTCTAATATCTTCAATGATGACAATAACAAAACTAATAATAATAATAAAATTGCACCTGAGTCTATGTTTTTACATTTAACTGATTCGTTTTGCCCAAAGTGCAATTGGATATAAAACACGGCGTGAAGAGACTACTAAAGCGTTTTTGGAATTGAATTTATCTTGTAAATCTTTTTGGACATTTGGTGCCTAAAATTTATATTCATTAATGATTAATAACCAAAACAAAATAAATAGAAAAAAACCACAAACTTTATTCTCACTTCTTCATTCAAATACTGGTCCAAACTTTCTTTATTATCAACCTCAAAAACCACAGTGATATATTTATGTACTCGGTCGGGATTCTTTATCTCAGTATCGCCTTCTTCCTCATCATTTGGAAATCGTTGAAACACTTCTGCATCACGAAACGATTTTTTTTGGTTTATTGTTTCATTGAGATAATCTTGTAACCATTTCTCAAAACTTTCAATGATTTCTTTTTTTCGATAAAGTTATGTATATTAATTATAAAGATTATGTTAATAGTGATTGATATGTTGATAAATACTTACCTAGGTCAATAGTAAAATTTACTTCATAAATAATAGGTAAAATTTTGCTATCATCAAATACTTTGATATTGGAGTTTGATGACATTTTTTTTTTAGACTAAAAATTTTTTTTTAGATTTTTGTCTATATTAAGCATACAATAAACAGTAATAATCAAACCAATTACAAATAAAAGATACAAGAACAAGAAATAATATTTCTACTTTTCTTTTTAATTATAATCCTCCTTTTAATCATCTGTTTCTTTTATTAATATCAATATAGTAAAAATAATAGAAGAAAGCCATTAATTCAATTAATCCAACTAATGTTAATAATAGTGATAATTCAAGTAATAAATCAATGAATCAACAGACATGTAATTATTTTCTAGAGTAGAATCAAGAATTGATGCAACGGTAATTGTGTCAATGTCAAACTTTTCTCTGGTATCATAAGATGAATTGTGTGTGGGTGGTGGATTCGTGAAAACAGCAATAAATTAATTTGTAGGAAACAGAAACTTCATTTGTGAATAAAACAAGAACCAGGATATCATCTGACAGAAAACATGTAGTTTGATACTTTTTCTTGTGAATTGGAAAGAAGTTGGTCTTTCTTTACTCAAGGTGTAGACAATATCCGAGTTTATTCGACACAAAATATTAACATGTGAAATTTATCATCATCAAAATATCAACACAATGATTATGAAGATATTGCTATAGAAAAAGACATGGCTGATTCTACTAGTGCTACGTTAACGACTTCAACAACTAAGACTGCTGATGCTACAACTACTAATGCCGTTGATGCTACTATCATTACCATCACCATTGCCGCTGCTGAGACCACCAGCACCGATGCTAATATTATAAGGAGTGGAACATAATTTGAAACATGGTTCAAATTATTAAAATTAGATTAATGTAAAGGTTTATATACCTACCTTTAATATATATTTAAATTCGCCAATTTCCTAAATCAATATGTAATGAATGTAATGCAAACTACATCTCCCCTGCCAAGTTTTAACTTGGAACATGTGATTCCCAGGCATCAAATTTAAAATGATTGAAACCTCATGTGTAATGAGTGTTTTGTGTGTGTGTGGTTCAATGTAATAATAATTATCCCCTGGTCATGTAAGCTCCCTTCCCTACTGGGAGAGGCTCACCAAGGCTTATATACTACCCGGAGGATAACTAACTAACGTCAGCAGCGTTACTCCATTTTTTGAGATGACACGAACTCATTAAGAGTAGAAATAATGATGATATTAATTTAAAAGGCCACTCACTCACTAAAACCTTTTGAATATCCTTATATGCTCCTACAGAGGAAGAAGGAGGATTTTGAAAAAGATCACCAAAATGGATGAAGAGGAAGATCTCCCAATTTGTGAAGAGAAAACGGGAATTTTAAAAAAATTATTTACAAAATTCCAAAAAAAAATAAGCCTTTTCTTCACAATCTATGTTGTCGTCTTCGATTTCTTTCTTTATCAATACTAACAACACCAAATATTGTATTTGCAATTGTTGATTTATTGTCCACAACACTTTTATTATAGTTGCTTTGATCATTATTTTAATTGTTGTAAATCAGATCGTCAACTTATCCATCAATAAAGTCCATATGAGATTAACGCGCGCAACAATGGTCCATGACTTCGAGAGCCTAGAATGGGATTCTACACAAATTTCCCAGATCAACTTCTGTGATTTCTATCACATTGTATCAGAAATGGTCATTGCTAATCCAATCCAATTAAAATAGTAGTAGTTAACATTTTTCCTTAAGTCATAGTGCTAGTAATCACAGTAGTAAATATAGATTATAAATATAATTATTGTAATTTATATTATCTTGTTAAAGAAATAAGACTTATGAGTAAAATGAATAATTCGAATGAAACGAATAAACAACTTCAAATCTTTTTTTCTCTTGATAGGCTTGTCTTTTATATATATTTCAGAACCTTTCCCCATTTCCTCAGTTACTCTACAAGCTTTAATTTACATTTACAAATCCAAACACATATGATACTCTTCCTTGTGTTATAATTGCGTAATCAGAACTATCATGGCATGACGATGAGGGTGTAAAACGAAGATTTAATAGATCCAATTAAAGGGTCCAAGCATATATTTGTTTATTAATTAAAACCCCCAAGATTTTGCAGGACAAGATATACTGCATCATTCTGTTCAGCAATATTTAGTTTCCTTGCCTATACTCAGTAGTTGTTCGCTTTAATAGTTGTCAAAATTATCATCGTAATTATTGAATTCTTTAAGTCAAATGGCATATTGATATATACAGTGGTTATTTTATATAAGAATATTGAGTATCTATAATTATTGCCATAATCACTTTTCAATTGTGTCAACAAATATAAATAAAGACGCGAAATATTAAGAACTTGTACATTTATTTTAATTAAGTAGTAAATTTAACACGGATATCTATGTGCTATTGTTTAAAATATACTTTAAAGTCATTACGTAAGTTTAATCTATAAATTCGCCAAGAATTTTCCACGTAGTTAAAATTCAATTTTATATACTACGTAGATCCTCTGCTCTTAACATCATCATCAATCTCCAAATATTTATTCTTTATGCGTTGTTGCTTTAATAAACTAACATCAACAACGTAATCTTTAAAAAATATTTCTAATCCATTAATCCTGGCTTCATCTGAATATTTTTCGACGTCAGGATCTGTTGCAAATGTCATTGCACCCGATTTATTTAGTTTATCAAGGACTTTCCGTTTAAAACATTTTTCTTGAATGCATCCCCATGGTTTAATCGAATTAACACCTAAAATTGTAAATGCGTATGTATGAATATACGTAATATATTATGTAATGATATATTCAGGATAATTAATTACCAAATAAAAATATATAAACTGCTGATAATCCTCCCCACACTGCGATAAGACCCGAAATAACTGTCAGAAACTGATTGATAGATATAATTGATAATATTGTTAATAAATGTTAGGCTGGGTTGAGTTAATTTGTTATCTGGGAACTGAGTTTTTATTTATACTCGATTTAAAGACTTTGAGCACTAAAAAAACGTAAAAGTCTAAAAAATTTTATGCTTACACTTTTATTTCTATATATATTAAATATCAAAAAAAAAAAAAAAAAAAAAAAAAAAAAGTTATTAAACCAATTATCAATCAATTCAGTCATTCATTAATTCCATTTACTTGCCTTTGCTCATTTTCAGTTTCGAGTAAATAATGAAGAGCACTAATTGCAACCGCTGTGGTTTTATCTAATGATACTCTGATTGAATCTAAATCATTTATAAACGAGAAAATGCATGAACTTTTAAAATTTCATGCACAGTCATGACCGCTGGAACATATCCAATGATGAGCAGCAGTAGATAATAGGAACGAACATAACTCCGAAAAGTAGGTACAGCCTCTAAGCTAAATAAATTAATCTTTACAAAATTAGCTCAAAACCATAATTTTCGGAGTTAGGTTCGTTTCTATTATTCGCACCCGATATTTCATCAAATAATAAAATTTTATATAGCTTACGAATAGTTGTCTGGATATAAGGTATCGGATAATTAGATGAAAGTCCGAAATTATTTTGAGGTGCGTCTATTAATACATTTCTTTGACTTCTTGTCATCTTAATGAGATATTGCTAAAAATGTATAATTCATAATTATTTAATAATGATGACAATAATAGTCAATACATTAACCATCATTATTACTCACAAATCCTACTCCCAAGTCGTATTGATTTCTTTTTTGAACTGCTGTGACGAAATTTGCATAGGAGGAATTATCAAATGAATTCGCATATGGATCAATAATTGCATTGTGTTCTAATTAAAAGTCAGTCAATCAATTAATAATCAATCAATCAATAAGTCAGTCAGTCGGTCAATATAAATGATTTTTTACCTGAGTCGGACATGGCAATCATGAAAGTATTATAATCCGTATCATGATTGTATGACGGATCAACAATCGTGAAGATCATTATTACATCTTGACGACCAGGTTGTGGGTTATTGAGAAATGAAAATTTTGGTGCAAATAATCCAAACCAATACGTATTATTATATTGTAAAGTAGGTTGAGTTACATAATTTCCACAATCTACACTATTAAGATCTTGGGAATGAATAAATAATTAATATGCATAATATTATATATAATACAATGCAATATACATGGAACACAACATAGTATATAATTTACTTTGTGTGGACACACAGGATATTCTGAACTGTTTTTCAAACCATATGGCGACAACTATATAATAAATAATATAATAATAATCATCATCATAATTCAACCAACATTCATACATATGATCAGCTAATCAATCAACTAATCAATCAATCAATCAATCAATCAATCAATCAATCAATCAATCAATCAATCAATCAATCAATCAATCAATCAATCAATTCACCTGGTAGGGGAAACTCATCCATTGAGGAATAACTTGTTGTAACAGTTGGCCTATCATTAGCCACTCCAGCCGCTAATATCAAAAAATAAACTAATGATATAAATATAAATATCACAACAGTACACCCTCTGCAACACACGACCGGAAATGGCTCGGTTTTACGTGCTCTCTTAAACAATAAATCTTGCAACATTATTTTCAAAATAAATGTTTCAATTAATAATAAGAAAATTATTGATTTTTTTTTGAAAAACAGTTTATTTATTGAAAACGGATTTTTACAAGTAACCTTATTTGAATTTAAAATTTAGAAATAGGACACATGTAACATCAAAGATTAATTATTTCATTCTTTCATTCACGATTAATTTGGTGTAAAACTGTTTTTTTCGGCGACGATCATTTATTAAACAGAGCAAAAAATGAACTATATTAAGATTAACTCCTTGTTTGTTTGATGCTGTTGTGCGAACAATTCACCAATTAATAGGAGTTTTGCGTCTTTCCATTCCCATACATCTTGACAAACACATCTTTTTTATTCTACACACAATTGGTTTAGGGGAATAAGATTTATGTTTTGTTAAAAATGCTTCTTCAACGAATGTTTATCGTCGATTTTTTTATAAATCGACTCCGGATCCATTTCTTTTTTTGAATAACTCATCCATTGATTGTTTCAAAGATGGTTTTTGCGATAAACTTTAAAATCATTCGGTTCAAGTTTCATTGAAAACCTTTTATTTCTATCTACAGTCAGACTCCTCTATAATCACATGGTCGGTACCAGATAATTGTTGATGATTATAGCTAATGTGACTGTATAAGATCCCTCCTATATATAGTCACTTGTTATAAAATTTAAAAATTCAGTGATTATTAAAAAAGATTTTTTTTTACAAGAATAATAATGAAAATAGTTTCAATTATTTATTGTAAAAAAAGGTTTTAAACTTTTGTGTTTTTGAGAAAAAAAAATTAAATTTTTATATTCATTCTCGTTAAATTCTAAATCATTTTGATACTCAAAAATGTTCAAAGCATTCGCAATAGTCACAATAACTTTTGGTTCATCAATACCTTTACTTTCTGATTCATTATTTTCATTGTTTACTTTGTTCAAAACCATTCGGACTATGCTATCATCATTTAAGGGCTTTTCCATCAAGTTCAATCATTGTCATTAATATAATTATCATCAAAATTTCTAAATCAACATTAATACCTGATTAATTTAAGATTCAATTATTCTATCGGTGGTGATTTGTTCAATTTCAATTGTAGTGATTATACTATGAAAGTGACTGTGTATGATAAAATTTAATCAGAGCCAAAAGGCCCAGTGATTATATAGGAGTTGTGATTGTATAGGATGTGACTATATAGGAGCTTGACTGTATTTTTAATCTTATCAAATCACAAGGTCAAAATGAAAATCACGAAAAAGCAAGCAATGGTATAATACGGTTCCCTATAGTCAACACAAATCAATCCCCAAATGCTTTTTTACCTGTACTAAAATATGCTTTGTCCTTTTCTCTCAACTAGAGACGTTTTTTCTGTAGCTATTTAAGGCACAACATCTGTATTTGGTTATATGGCAACATGTCTACTTTGTGATATTTTTATTTTGGGGACATGTTTAGTAATCATCACTTTGTGATGCTAAATCACCATGAACTTGGATATTTGCAGACGGTTTTGGAAAATAGTAAAGCTGTAACAATTTTTCTCAACGCAAAAAAGTTGTCGGATGTTGAGGGAACCCGAGGCCAATTACAATACTCTTACGGTATAGAACAAAATTTAAATATTATGTGATCCATGCATCAGAATCTAAAATCAAAATAAAGGCTTTTCTTACATTTTGTGGATTAGAGATCGGGACCTGGGTTTCTTCAGTGAACACATGTCACTCGTAGGTAGGCCGGGTATTCGGGTCTATTATTTTATTCCTGATAATAAACAATGTATCATGCGTAATTATTTATTAACTTTTAAAAATCACACGTCAAGGGCCTGTATTATTCTAAAGAGGAATGTTTTATGTTATAAATCGGGAGCAACGAAAATATATTATTCTATGGCATTGTAATGATCGACACCGTGTAATCTCAAAACAATAATGATTGGTTAAATTTTATGGGTATTTTTAAGCATATTTAAAAAGTAATCAATAATTACAAATTATTATTAAAAAAAAAAAGCAACTTTTTGTTATATTCCCACTTTGTATGCGAGATAGTAACGACCGGGTCCTTGCCATTTATGGTTACATTGTATATATATATTATTGCTTTATAATTAATAATTAATTAATAATTTTCTTTAATAATTCGTAATCAAAAGATGATGTAAGCTGATGGATGATGCAAGCTATGAGGGAGTTTTGCTACAAGAGACATAAATATCTAACCAAAAGTACTTAATGTAACTTTAATATAACTCTAATTATGTTGTCATAATAAAACTATTGTTAATTGACAAAGCTATACTTATTTAGTTAATTAATTATAACGATTTCTGGGATTTACAGTGGAACCCATAAACACTATGTTTCAACGTGTTTTTTGGGGTTTAAGCATGTTTGGAAAAAGTTAAGCGAAATGCCAAGTAAATAAGATGAGTAACCAAAATAATTTCTTTGCTTGATTGGTTAAAAACTTGTATTGGTTACAAGTTTTTGAATAAATTCAAAATCTCCCGCGATTGGCATATATTTTATGTGTGTGTGTGTGACAATATTTACAAAAAATCAAATCAGGATAACAAATCCCAATGTTACATAATACAAATCGGAGTTGACGTGTGTGTGTGAAATTCAAATAAGCCAATAGGAATTTCGCACACATTAAAATTTTTGTTCCAAAAAAAGGAATACTTTTGCCTTTTTTAGAAATATATACGAACATAAGGAGTAAATTACAACAATTTGAAATAGATATTATTTAGGAATATTAAAAAAAAAAAAAATCCACCTCTTAAGATCAAGCGATAATAAACTCTTTCTATAAAATTAACGAAGAAGTTAATGACGATGATTGCATTGTATGTATTGAGGATTGGTACTAAAATAAGGTTTTCTTTAATTGTACACGTGATCGTGTTCATAATTCATTTATTATTATAATTGTGCGGTGTCCTATAAAGAAGATTATTATTATTATGTGTTAATTCATAAATCATAAAAATTTTCCGCTTACATAAATAAGGGTATGTAACACACAGTGCGTTTCGATCTATACAGATTTTGGGCTAACAGATGAAAATCTCGGAACCAAATCCACTTATTGTTTGGCGCAAACTGTAACAAAACCAGACAAGGTGAACATTTGTTGATGCATCTTTAGGGGTTTTCTTTATCAATAATTTAAATTAAAATAAATTAAATGAGTTTTGGTCATTAAATGGTTTCTAAGATTTCTCTAAACTATAGATATCCTTTATAAAAGATTTTTTCCGTATAATTATTGATTCATTTTTTTTTTCTAACGAATAATTTTTACGTGTTCAGAAATCGATTATAAAAAAAATTGAGTTCCTTTATGCGCTTTTTAATTATAACTATAATTGGTCATAACTCAATCAAGTCTTCTTTTTACGACTTTGCAGACAAATCCATTCTACATGATAAATTTGTTTAATCTGGTGAAACGTAAAGCTAGGGTTATTAACAAAGGCATGTTGTTCTATGAGCCTGATTTAATGTTTATAGATGATGGCGTCAATATTTAAAGAACAACAAGTTTAAAATCGAGAATGCAATGCGAGCTTTGAAACACGTGTTTTACTACAAACAACAACGTCATAATATTCAATCGTAGGTATATTTTCTGTATTGGAAACATATGTACTCTCGCTATCGTCTAATCTTGTTGTAGTGACTCTACTTAAAGTATTAGTGTTACTGACAGATCCAACGAATGCAATATGACATACTTATTATTATTATACTTGTTGTGTAAATTCTTAAAAGTTGAAGGTGATGTAGAAGATATAGATGATGATAAGGATGATAATAGCAACTAACGATTATTTATATAGTGTCACAGATTTGACTTTTGGAAGGGAGAATTTAATTGATGATAATAAAAGTAATATATAGATAGATTATGTACTAATGATATTTCTCAAGTCGAAACTTGTTGTCATTTCTTTTATTCAAGTTATTGTTAATGCACATGGAATTTGGCTATGTATACTACTATTTTATCTACTTTTATAATGTTGTCGTCATAATCGACTTTGTCAACCTAATTACCGTGTAAATAAATATTAATAAATAATAAATAAATAATAAATAAATTATAAATAAATAATAAATAATAAAGCAAGCAATAAATAATAAATAATAAATAAATAATAAATAAATGATGTAAAATAATATAATAAAAATATGCAACCCATATTATTAAAAAGATCGAGATTCAGACGACAACGGTAAAAGGCGAAAACAAATCAACCTATATCGTTGTACATATATGTTGTGAGCCAAAAACCAAATTTGTGTCAATTCGATTAAATTTTAGGGTGGGGTGTTTGGATGCAGAATTCTGATTGGCTAGTTTGAATTTCACGCGCGTGAATTTCAATTGACACAGATTTCAAATTTACGCACAACATATAAATCTATTCCATTTATCGATAGGATATATATCTTGGGAACAAATTTAGGCGCATTTATTAGTAATTAGAATTTCGTATTCGTCAAATGCACTCAATCAGATGTTTGCCATATGACGCTAAATAGGGTGAAAATGTAAAGCTAAACGTGATAATATGCACAAAAATTACGAGATGGTAAATTTTCGATCTTTTGTATATTTTTTCGTTAAAAAATATGACATTAATTAAAAATTTTTTTTCATTTAACAACCAACGTCAATTTTTTTTATAAATAACATTCGAACAATAGTGATGGTCGACAATTGAGGAAGTTTTATCATAGATGAATTGTTATATGTATAAATCATGCTCTCTTCCAAGTATCAAAAGCAATTTTTTGTCTAAAGGGATCTGCAAAAATTTTAGGTTGATTGGTGGGTTAATTGAGATAAAACGCCAGCTGAAAATTCATGCCGTTAGTTGAATATAAGCTGAATTATTAATAAAAAAATAGGAAGTCTATCTTTTTTTAAGTAAGCCGACATTATATATAGGATAAATTTATAAAGTGCAGACTTCCCGATATTTATAATCCATCAATAAAGTATGCCAAAAAGGCAACATAAATTACGATTTGTACAATTCCGACCCAATTTCCTTTTTGTGGCAACACAATTAAATGACGTTGCTAGAAAGTGCCATCCATAGTCAACCGAACCTCAACTAAATTAAAAACTTTTCCTTTCGGGTATTATTTCCAATAGACAATCTCGATGCTATTTTTACCCATCAAATACTCGTTGTTTCTCCAGATATTTTCACATATGCATTCTTTATCATTTCAGGTTAAAGCTCATAGCCATGTCGGTATTATCTAAGTTATTGTAAAAATATTATAAAAACAGTTATTATGCTCGATGAGAAATCTTTGCGAATCACGCTTTTTCTACCAATGTGATATTCAAAAGTACTTGTAAGGGAATATTTTGAAGCAAAGAGACTAGTGTTAGTTTCCAAAACTATAGAATTTCGCAATTGTGCGAAAGTCAAAAGGCTTCTCAATAAGTCGATACTAGTTTTGACTTACCACTTCAAGATAGGTTTGACGACCAACACTAATGTATAAGAGGAAAAATGAATATAAATAAATCATCGTAATGAATATGAAAAAGTAATTATTTTTCAAAAGTAGGTTGTAAATATGATTGCTCCTCAAAAATCCCAAGGAATGAATTTTCGAGCATCTTTTTGATGACCCAACGTACAGAGGATGATGGAACAATAAGTATGAGCAGATGTCTTGAAAATAAATAAGAAAGTTTTAATATTTTAATTGAAAACATCAAATATAACTAATACTATATGTGTTTGAGTCATTGAATATCATTTTTGCAAAGCAAATAAAAAGGACGAGTCCGATAATAATATTCATAAGTAACATGGCTAAATTTTGCAGCATTGATTTGTTTGATACTTTTAAGATTGGCTTGCTAATGTTTGTTTTGATAAAAATATAAAAGCCATTTTCTCTTTTTGAACTAGACAATGCATTTTGAAAAATGGACAATACACATAATGATTGAAGAATGTGCATGAACTTCATTAGTTTCTAGCCCACCATCAATATAAAATTTTACATCATAATTGTATTTTAATTCCAGTAATCTTTCGAAACTGCTTGCGTTATTTTTACTTTTAGGATAGAGTTCAAGCTGATTGATTTATTTATTTTACAAATTCGTAGCAAATTTAACACAATCAAATAATAATAGTTATTATTTTGTTCTAATTTTTTTCGAGTTAAAATGAATAATATATATCAGGTATGTGTAAAGCTATTTTTGTTCGGCTAAAATTGATAATGTGTTTTTTCCCATAAATCAGCTTCTGATTTTTCGTGTACTGTATATTGTAGATCGTATTTTTTTAGTTTAAATTTGTATCACTTTATCGACCAATTATGCTGTAAATTATTGTAAAGACCTCTCGAAAAAATTTTTTTATTCCCACCAATAAATTAATACAATGATTGATGTAGCTGGGTTGAATCGGTTCTTAATAATAATAACTCTTAATCAAGCATGTATGTACAGATAAATTCGACAATTTTGTCCTTTCAATAATCAAAAAAGAAATGATCTACTTTTTTAATAATTTAAATGGTAATAATTGCAAAATAATGATATTGCTTTTGATTCTTCCCCTCACAAGCTATATATATATACATCAATAATGGAAATGTTCAATGGGAAAGAAGATGGCGATTATCCATCACTTGATAAATGCACATAAATAATATTTTATTTTACTGTTGACGAAAAATTTTGATGTAAAAAGAAAAAGAAATGAGTCCAGAATTTAAATTATAAAATATCATTATTAGAAAAAGAGATATTTGGGAGAAGAGTGAGAGCATTTCAGAGTGGATTGATGATAACTTTGAAGAGTTAAAAGTATGCCAAAAGAAATTTTTCATTAAATTTGAATTATTTCTTCAAGGAATACGAGAAAGATCACTGGTTTAAGGATAAATGTAACGATATTCAATAACAAACTATATTTATTGTGGTTAAAAACCTATCGAATTCAATAAAAGTTCCAGGTGAGGTTTTAGACTAAATCTAAAGCTAGTTTGGGGTGGTTTCAGTCCAGTGTTTTCTAAACTAAGAGTTTAGGGTCACCAGATATTTTTATATCTAAAAAAAAAATGATAATTCAATATTAAGCAGAGTCAAAGCCTAAATTAGCAATATATGTATATTATAATTGATAAACAAGATGCTATTATGTAATATCCATAATCGCATGATTAATATTTCTAAATTTGCCTAACCCATAAATAAAATTTGTGGTGCGGGTATTGTGCAGGTATTTTTGTGGATGTATAAACAAGATGGTAATGTGAGATAATTCAACCTAAATATAGTAATAGTGACCCTTGTTTATTGGGAATTGCTTCAATATAACTAAATGTGGGGTACTGGACGGAGATCCCCTCTTTGAATCAAAGCGCTTCGAATTAAAATTGACCAATCAAAATTAAAATCTATAATAATAATTAATAGAATATTCTTATTCAAAAAAAAAAATTCTTTTCAAAATTTATTTTTTTTTAAAAAAATGGATTCAACAATATTAGAAAAATATTTTAATGAAAATGAAAGATTACTAAATGCAGGAGACTTCTATGATGCAAAAATTTATGTTGGTGTAGAGCCAACCATTATAGAAATCCATGCGCATTCATCAATCATATGTGCTCATTCTCCTTTTTTCCGAAACGCATTACTTAATGCAAGGAAAGAAAACGGTTACTATATTATTGAGATAATAAGTATCAATGAAATCGTTTTTAAGGCTATACTTAGGTCGGTTATTTATTTTATTTATTTGTTTTTTTTTTATTATTAATATAAACAGCACAGCAATAAGATAGTAATAATAATGTTTATTTTATATTTAACAGATTTATATATACTTGTAAAATTGAATTAGACAATTTTACTGGAGTTGGTATATTGCAATTATTGATTGCGGCTGATGAACTTGGTCTTGAGTCATTATATGAATACGTAATGAATTACTTTATCCAAAATCGTGATGATTACATTAAAGAAAATCCATTTACAATTCTAAAATCAATATACTCCAATGGAGAAGGCTTTAAGGAATTGAAAAATATTTGTATAGGAAAAATTTGCGATTATAGTGAAAATTTACTTCGGTCAAATGAATTCGAATTATTGGAAAAACCAATTTTATTGGCTATACTTGAGAGAGACGATCTTTACGTTGACGAAATAATTATTTGGGAGAGTATTCTTAATTGGGGATTGGCCAAACATCCAGAAATTAATAATATTAATTATGTTAAGCTTTGGCCAAAACAAAATTTTGCAGATTTAGGAGACACGTTAAAAGATTTTTTTCCATTAATTAGATTCCAAAATATTTCTAGTGCTGATTTCCGTTACAAAATCATGCCTTTTAAGAAGCTGTTTCCCAAGGATTTGTGGGAAACCCTTTTAGATTATTATTTAGTTTCTGATAAACAACCAAATTCAGGTTTATCGCCACAATCAAGAACCTCATCGCTAGCATTTAATAAAAATCTTACATTGCTTTTTGCAAGTTGGATTGATCGAAAACATCCACCATATACCTTATTAAGAGATGTCAAATACGAATTTAATCTTTTATATCGTAGTACTAGAGATGGTTTAGATGCAAATATATTTCATCAACAATGTGATTATATCAACCAAACTCTTACAGTTGCTAGGATAAGAAATTCCAAACAATTGGTTGGTGGTTATAATCCACTCAATTGGTATGGAGACGAATATAAAAATACAACCGAAAGCTTTGTGTTTAATATATTGGATCCAAATGATATTAGTACTGCACAATTCAGTTATGTTATTAGCGATTATGGTCATGCAATTAGATGTATTCCAGATTATTTACCTACTTTTGGTGTTGGTCGAGACATTGCATTCAAACCAAATGGCACTGTTCGTAACTTTCCAAGGACTTATAATAACATCAATATGGATAGGGTAAGTTATTTTGTTGAATTAGAAGTTTTTCAAGTAATTTATAAAAATTAATATAATCATTACGTTAAAGTCTGTGTTCAGTTCATTGTAAAAATTTTGGCAGAAAAGAACATAGTTCATTCTTTTATATTTGATCAAGCTTTATAATATCTAAAACTTGAGATAATGAGTTTTTAGATTAAATTATAATTATTTTTTTTTATTAAATTAAAATAATAGAATAAATTTATTATTAAAATTTAATTAGGATTTTACAATTTTACGACCAACTCCCTTTGATTATGTGAAACTCGTTCTGAATTCAATTTCACTGAAATTATCGAGCGAATTATTTGTCCTTTGTATATTTGCATGGCACAATCAATTTAATTTCGGAAGCGGCAACGTTTTATGTCTCCAAAATAAATATGATAAATATAATACGACTAATCAAAAAATTAGATTAAATATTAATATATATATATATGTGATCTAAAATTACGAGTTAAATAATTTTCTTAATTAGCGTTACGCGATACAATTCACTCGGTCTTTCCGTCCAATCTATATGCATTAACGTGCTTTGCGCGGGTGATTTATGGAAAGAGAAAAAGCCGGAAAGGAGCTCGATTTACTCGATGAACCATTCTCGATCAATTTTGAAATATATATTTCTATTGATTTATGCGTATAATTTCGCTATGAAGAGAAGAATAATAACTGTTATAAGAAAGAAGTGGTGCGACGTTTATTTCCTTTTTTATATGAAAAATTTTTCTTATATTCCTAAGCTTAAGCTATATACACTCGCTCAAAAAATCGAAATCATTTATTATAGTTTTCATTACATTAGATTGAGCCAATACGGCTACGAAAAACAAAAACCTCATTATATTTGATTTTCACAAAAAATTTTTATTATTAATAGCCGTTGAAAGTAGTCGAAATTATCCACATTGATGGTATTTTGAGAATATGTATAGGACCGCGAAATTTACTATTATTATTATCGTGTATCATTATAAATTACTATTACGAATACTACTATTGCGAATCGAAACATTACGAATATTCGAAAGCACTATTAATACTCGAAAACATCAAGAGTATTTGAAGGTACATCACAACCCCAATCATCATGATGGATTTTACACCAAATGTAACAACCATCATATCCTTTGCTTTCTCCAATCTTTATATTGTCACATTCACTTATGTTAATTGGTACAGCTGGCACAAGAATTAATTCTCTGTAAAAAGACAGGCAGGACAGCATAGAAAATTATTATTGTAAAGAATTTTAATAAATAAAGACAACGTGTCACATGTGATATGTGATAATGTATTTACAGATTAATATAAAATTGTATTTTTTTTACAAATAATAAATAAACATTATATACACATCAAAAAAAAAGTTTAATAATTGGGAAATTTATTTATTTATTTTATTTATTTCTCGTTCATTAATCTTTGAATCAATGGATCTTTTCCACCGCTATTACTGCTACTAGACGATAATGATGATAATAAATCTTGTTGACTTGAACTTGCCCGTCTTCTTTTTCTTGTTGAGGTATAGATAAAATCAGATGGTATAGTATGACCTCTACTAGGTGATAATTCCGCCCCAAAAGATCTATTATTTGCTATTTTTTAAAAAGAAAAGATTTAATATAGATATAGAGAAAATAATGTTTATAGGATTGATACGTTACCATGACCACTATTAAGAATATTATCACCAAAATCTATTAATGATGGCGATAATGATAATGTGTTGGTAGATAAATTTATTGGTGATGAAAAAGAAGGTCCGGCGGAGATAGTAGTGGGAAAAGAAGTGGTGTTGGGCGATAGAAAATAATTATCCATCAATCTACGAAATGCATTTTGAATTGGTTTTAACTAGATTATAATAATTTGTTACTATAATTTTTAGAATGATGATATATTTACGAATTATATAAAATATATTTATAGAAAAAGAAATAATAATAATACTTTTTCAGGTGTTCTAGAATATACACGTATTATTACTTCTTCGTATTGTTCAGGTACTAAATAACTTGTTTCATTTCTAGGTATACCAAAAGCTACAAGCAATATATTTGAACGAATTAGAGATAATTAATAAATTAATATAGTTTATAGGCGTACGTTCCTATAAACATATATATAATATTCACCTTTATCATGATTGTATTTATTATAAAATTTTACAGAATCCACGGGATTTTGGTCACTTTTAGAATAATTGATTGTGCATCTATGGACAATTATATCTTCTTTGGATAAATTATCATTATATGAAGCTATTAATTCTGGATTGATTTGCTCCTAATTATAATGAAAATAATGAAAATAATGAAAATAATGGTCATGGTAATTTAGCTTGATATAAATAGCCAACCGTTAAACCAGCTAGCCAACTAATTGATTAGTTAATCGATTAATCAATTACTTTTGTAAGATGATTTTTCATACAAGTAGGTATTAATAATTCATCAGCCAATTTGTATAATTGTCTTTTCCTAATTCTTTTCAAAATGGCTTTAGATTTTTCTAATCTCTAATAATAACACATATACATATATACATACATAATATTAATATAATTAATATATCACCCACCAATTAGTTTTTAATTTTTAATTTTACCGTATCTTCTGAATGTTCAATTTGATTAAGAATAGTATCATCCAATTTTAAATAACGTTCAGCTTTAAAAATCGCTTCTGGAAAATTGAAAACGCAATTTGCTTCAACTAAAACATCTGTCAACATATGTCCAATTGCTGCACCTAAATTTATAAATATCTAATTAATTAACCGATCGATTTGCCAAATAATCTTCTTTTGCTTTTTGTTAATAATAATATAACAAGCAATAAGTATGATGAAATAATCACGAAAGATTTTATATTTACCCACAGGGTGATTATAAACTTTTTTGTGCAAGGAATATCTTGTATGGAATAAATCATAGATGTTATAACATTCCTTATGAAGATAACAGATTTGATCATCAATGACACGACTAAACTTCATTAATCGCGAGCTGTCATATGATGATTTTATTCCTAGATTATAACAATCTCGTTCTAAATAATCAAATTTATCCACATCAATCGAATTACGTTTATTTGCAACAATATCAAATAGAAAATCAGGTCGGCTACTTTTTTTTATTTTTAGTAGAAATTAAAAATTTTTCATTAAACATTTTATACAGTGTTAAAAAAAAAAAATTATAAAAAAATTTTTTTTTGCTTAGCTAACCTCGAAGAATTTACACCAGATATTAAAGATTTAATAAATTTCACATTGTCTGTGCTCAATTCAATTCCTACTATTTCATTATGTTCAACTAAATGATCAAACATCATTTCTGATGCCATTTCATGCTTCCATTCAATATCTGGTCTAAATAAATGATATTATAAACTAATATTATAAAAATGGAAAATTACAACAATAAATAAATAATAATAATAAAAACAATTAATTACATCAGTGTAGGAATAACATGATTATCAAAAATATGACTAAAAGGTCCATGACCTAAATCATGGCATAAACCTGCCAACGTCACACACTCTAGGTCCAACTCGTTCTCAGCTCTTAATTCAGGTTGAATTTGATAAAATTTTTTCAATAGCTTATTTGATAAATGGGCAACCCCTAAACAATGCTCAAATCTATTATGGCTTGCTCCAGGAAAAACATAATATGTGCTTCCTAATTGTTTAATGTTTCTTAGTCTTTGAAATTCTGGTGTGTCAATAAATTCCATGGTCCAATCATCAAATTCCATATATCCCTACAAGAATAATAATAATTATTATTTAGAAAAATTTTTTTTAAAAAGATTTAAAATATATTTACATGAATTGGGTCGTTAATTCGTTTGTTATAATCATAATCAGGATTTTTTACATCAGAGTTCATTTTTTACATTACAAAAATTCTGTATATATATAAAAAAAGTATGATTTAAAATGTCAAAACAAGATGAATACAACGTGTAACAGACGGACCAAAAAACAAATAATAAATGAGGTTAAATGGATCGGCTAATATTAGTCGCGTTGGGTGCTTTCACATGGCAGCGGACTTGGTATTTATTAAAAAAAATTTTCACAGAAGAAATATGGAAACCACGTTGTGAAATAATGCTAATCAATGAACATTCTGCTGGTATAGATAGAAAGCAAAAACATAAAAAGAAACCATTAAATTATGTATCTACAATATCTAATAATCATAATATCCTTAATGACAATTCAGAATTGGGTAAAAGAGGGATATTACATTCAATTAGATTTGGAGGTGAGTGGTTGAATTTTATAGTAATAGTTAACTAGCCATTGAATTGAGAATACTAATTAGGTGCATAGGCATTAACTTTAAGTAGCCTAGCTGGTTCGATTTTTGAGTTACTAAATGGCAAGTTGGTCCCATGCACTCCAAATTTTTTTTTGGATTAATAATAGCAGGGCAGTAGTTTTATTTTCTTTTATTTAATTGTTTGTATTTTATTATTATATTTTACACAATTATATACTTTAATAAAAATAAACTTCAACTTGGGAAAAAAAAAAAATTTTTCACAAGCATATTAGAATAGATAAAAAATCTGCCTCATTTAAATGGCAAACATAAGTATTTATAAAACAAACATTTCTCATTAATATCAATTGTCAAAAACTTTTATGGATTGCATTACATATCTGCTGGGAAGATGTGAATATCTCATTTACAGACAAACCTCATTATAACAAAGCATAACCTACATCAGGAAATTTTTCTGACATGGATTTATGTAATTATTACACTATTTATGTAAGTTTATGGCAGGCCCATAATATTATGCAAATAAGCATACAAAATTATGCAACTATTGCATTGAGTGTAAATATTATATAATTTTTATGCAAATATTACAACTTTACACATTAAAATTTATGGATGTAATATTGCAGTGGGGAAAATTTCCTGATGCTTCTGCACATATAATGGGGTATTTAAAGCAAAAATTATTAATCCACAACTTACAGCCACATGTTTCTCATTTTACTTAACCCTTTTTGGTATATGTCATTCAACCTTGGATACTCCATTAAGTCAAGATTCACATAATCAAAATTAATTCTAACAATTCAATGGAGCTCCCTGCTCATAGCAACATAAACATGCCCTTTTGACATGTTTTGGTTTACACCTATTGTAGTGTGATATATGGTGAGTCACTGTGTTTTATGCACAGTAATGGAAAAGACATTCTGGAAACTGACATATTGATGCTGGGGTTTCTGTTCACATCAAAATGTCTCCTTCTGCATGATAACATTTGCAAAATCATCAGTTGTTGGGAAGGTCACCTCAACATTTTGGTCATCAGTTATCACACCAACTGTTCCATTGCAAATCTTGTGGTTGAATAACTTGTTGCTAAGGAACATCACCATTGCTCCTTCCTGCAAAGTGGCAAGACAAATGTTATCCTATTTATTATATTAAATAGTGATGAAAATACATTTTTTAATTAATTAAAGTTTATGTGATGGAATTTTTCATTGTTTCCTTTGATCATGTTATCTGACATTGGATAACAATAAGGAAAAGGAATTCAACTATCATTGAGACAAGACAAGTCAAAATGTTAATTATACATTTGTTGTACACATGTTACAATAATGAGTGATGAAAATACTTTCCTTAATTAATTAATAAAGTTTATACAATTCCTGCACCAAAATGCCTTCTCATTGACTGTTCATAAAACAGAGGGTTTGACCTTACCTTGTATAACCATCTCTATTGATGAGAACATATTTGCTGAAGACCAAGCTTGAGTAGTGCAAGCTCCTTGGAAAACTTGAACATCCTGAGATTTGGTTTTTCTCAAATAAAATGTGCTTTGATCAAATACAAGAGATTGGAAAAAATTAATTATGATGGATTGAAAATTTTAATGTAAAATGTTTATTATATTAATATAACAAAGTAGGCTTGATGATACCAATGACCTTTTCTGGGGGTGCCTGCTTACTGCAATATCTTGCTATTTAATACTAATAAAATAATTACTTGTGGATATCTCAAACAACAGAGAAGTAAATATTCTAGCATTTTAAAATGTAACAGACCTTTAATTCTCAATTTAAACTTAAACAAAGGAATTTAAATGATCAAATCACTTTAGAAATAATCAAAAGTACAAGTAATACATTTAATTAGAATAAATTAAGATTTCAAAGAAATTGGAGAACTAGATGATAGAACCTAACATATATAAATAACATTATAACTTTCTCAACTTCATGTATCATCATCATAAATCATCATAATAATAATTTAATAAATAACACTGTCCTCAACCTTGTCCTTGTCCTTGTCATAATCTTCAAATTTATATTTTTGTAATACTGTAATAATAAATCTATCTCTAACAATGAATTCACACTAATCCCAAGCATAATAAATTTTCTCTTATTTTATATTTGTCTATTATTTTTATTATTTTTTATTTCTTTTCTTTCCTTTTTAGTGAGGAATTTTATTTAATAGTTTTTGGATGTGTACCTAACTTGGTAGTAAAGAGGAAAACAGCTAGAAGGGTGCCCACTAAGAAATGTGATCAAGATATATAGTGCAAAATCTAAAGATATTGTTTAGTATAAGGAATTGTTTAATGATAGTGAAAGACAATTTTGAGAGTAAAGCATAAATATAAATTCATGGAAATTGTTGTCATGGTTTAGTATAAATAAATTGGAAGAAAATGCATTAACATTGTTGACATATTATTATAAATAAAATATTGAGATTTGCTGTGAGATGCAGATTTTTATCTCACAATTTTTATTATTATTATTTGTAGTGTTTATAGATGATAAAAATGTTAAAACAGTATATATAAATTTGAATATAAAAATGCTAATAAAATAATAAATAAATAATACTAAATGATGGTAAGAGGCATGGTGATAGGTCACTTCAATCAGGTTAAATTACAAGGAGGGTTTGCTTTAATTTAAAATAGATAGCATATAATCATTAAAAAAAATTTTTTTTGATAATAATAAGAGGTGTTTATTCACCATATAACACTTCCTTATCCCCTGATTATTCTCTTTCTCTAGAATTATTTTACTACTTCCTCCTCCGGAAGTATAGCTGGATTCACTGGAATAAAAAAACTAATGTGAAAATTTCAATAATCAGATGAATGAAATTTATTCATAAAATCATCTGGTATAGTTAATT